>ML121614.1:127077-156192 GCA_003788615.2 Terfezia boudieri ATCC MYA-4762 | reverse complement strand
GCATCAGGAATTGTCGTCGTTTCGCTTGGATCAGACATATCTATTGGTCAATAACATATGTAATTAGCTCAGGTCCATTCGGAGTATAAAAATAACATACCTTCTGTGAATTATATCGTATGGTGGAATAGTTCTTTCCGCGTTGTAGCGACGAAGGAAGGGAAACCTTTCTGGTGTGAGTCATTTATAGAAAGGCTGCGTGCCAAGCTAATATCCTTACTAAGCCTGACAAATCCAAATGCATACTCCGTATGTCTCATGCCAAGACCCTACTACTAGGGTGTTCTAACGAACACAGTGAAGGTGTCATAAAGATACTCTGGCATGAGACTAAGAATACTCAGCAGTCGACCTGAGGTCATGACAGGTTTCTGAATAAAGAAGCTTTCGGTACGTCGTCAGCTCCATAAGCCCAAAAACGACAGCGAGCACTAACACAACCCGCTCGACTTAACGAAAACAAGCAAGATCCCATCATATCGGGGCAATATAGGGTCGATCGGGGCAGTATGGGCTCGCTTGGGGCAGTATAAGCTCGTTTGTTCGGTTGTTATATTCGTATAAGAGGGACTCGCCATTCTTGCCAGGGTTATGCGTGCAGGAAACCAAATTTGTGATTGGCGCTGTACGCTTATGAAATATGCAGCTCAAAACAATGCTAGTACCTCCGAAAACAGGCTATGCACGCGCTAAAATTTTGGTACTATACACCCTAGTCTGGTTGCGAAAACCCTGTTTCTTTTTTTGCTCCGAAGCCAGGATTAAATCGCAGCGAATGCCAATATCAGGTTAGAGTCTGGGCACGAGAACAGAGGGTCGTGCAACCAGCTAGAATGTGGCTACGGAAGCATATCAAGCCAATAGGATAATCTCGGAGTGCAGAGCTAGAAGCCAAAGTGATCTATCTTCGCTCTCCGTTCTGTTCTCTCATCTCTCCTCCCCTCGGGTCTTAACTCCCATCCACTAGCTTGCTTTACCCATTGACTAAGCCGCACTGCGCTGCGTTGCATATGCATAATGCTCTCAAGAGCTCTGTAATTAGTCTGGTTGGCACGTGAACTGTACTTCCTTTTAGTCTCATGCCAAGACTCTAGTCGTTTTCTTGTATCTTTGATAGATACAAGAAAGTTAAAAACACTACTCCTACGGAAGCGCATAACGTCAAGGTACGGTGTGAGATAAGGAATGCTCCGGGTATGCTGCGGCTGGCGTATGCTGGAATATCACTAGAAAAGGGGATATGCTAAGCCAGACTAGGAATATGCTGGGTATCACGTAGTTAGTCTGGTTGGCACAACACCCTCCTTTGCACGTAGTGAATAGGCAAAGGAAGGTGTTGTGCTTGTATGCTGGGCACAAAAAATGCAAAAATAACCAAGACTCTTCTCTGCAAATGCGATCGACTAGAGTCTTGGCATGAGACTATTTATTCAGAAACCATGACCAGGTCGTCTGCCGATGACATGCTTGGTTATGCGTTTGGATTTGTCAGGCTTAGTAAGGATATTAGCTTGGCACGCAGCCTTTCTATAAATGACTCACACCAGAAAGGTTTCCCTTCCTTCGTCGCTACAACGCGGAAAGAACTATTCCACCATACGATATAATTCACAGAAGGTATGTTATTTTTATACTCCGAATGGACCTGAGCTAATTACATATGTTATTGACCAATAGATATGTCTGATCCAAGCGAAACGACGACAATTCCTGATGCGTACTATTTTGCTGCGATGGAACAGGGAGGAGGTCCACCAGAATCAAATCGAGAAGCATTCGTTCGAACAATGACGAATGGACCTGTTGAACAGCAGCTGGTTAATATAGCTGGGGTACTTTATGACGTGGGCAGAAAGGTCGATAAGCTAGAGGTGAAGGTCGATAAGCTAGAGGTGAAGGTCGATAAGCTAGAGGTGAAGGTCGATAAGCTAGATAGGAATCATCAAGAAATGATGAACTTGCTGAGGGGGTTCATCACAGAGGTTCGAGGCTACAATCATCAGGTGTAAGGTGGGTTTCTAAAAATCATTCATCTATTACGAGAACCCCAACTTAACAGAGAAAATAGGGGGCATTAATTAGGGATCAGAGGGAGGCATGATGGCAAGGAAAATTCATGGAATGAAAACATTTTGTCTGGGAATATTTTCCTGTTGAGGAGCGAGTCTCATGTGATTTGGATTTATAACGGTATAGAGGCACTTTTCTCCTAACGGAGGAACATACACTGTGTGACCGGATATCGAGAGCTACAACGAGCAACAGAGAAAAACCAATGATAGGAACGATAGAAACCGTGTCGTAAATATCTTTTTATTCTAAATGGATGTTCGAATAAGTACTTAGACAGCCGTGAATGATAGCGCGACGAAGATCCATATCCAACATAATCCTTTTTTTTTTTTTCGCAAAACTTCTCCCTTCTTATCCTCCTCTTGTTTCACATGTTAACTATAAATTCTTGATCGATGTCGTTCTGACGGGAAGCTCATAATACCAAGCAGACTAACTTATGTATCGCTGAACGACTTAATACCCAAGAGCTGGCCATTTGAGGGATGCTTGCGACAACCCAGTAGGGTCTTGGAATGTGACTGCTGGAAAAAAATTTTTCTTGGCAATCGTTTTATTCGTTTTTTCCGACCATCGCCACACAAACTTTTATCTGTTGACTTTATTCGGGAACTTTTGTGCGAAGAACAACAAGCCCATGTAAACAAAGGTATCCAGGACAACGCCTAGGTTAGTCACCCGTAAGAAAATTTGACTAAGGTATGATTTCGCACCAGCTAAGTAGAAACTTCGGCGGACCTCCGACTCCAGCCAACTGCGGCATTTGGCTATTCATATCTTGTCACAAGTGCCGGAACGACATTCAGAGAACATGCCTCGTGTGAGCAACAAGCGTCGCCTGACCCATTGGTATCAAAGGACACTAGACTGCATGATTGAACAGGTTAATAGATGCCCTACAAGAGTTAGATCAGGAGTTGGAGGATTGTCATGGAGGAATTGGATCCGGAGGAGGATGGTGAGGGTAATGAAAGTGATAGCTCCGATTCTAGCTGGAGCACAGCCTCGACGTCCTCGTTTGATGCAGACGTGGGTTGGGCTGGCAGAGGTTGAGAGAAACCGTTATTTACAGTAGAGGCTCGTACCTCAGGTATACTTAAGGATCTTAATTTTGCAGATGAGATCCTTCCCCATCTCCAACCAGACCGCTCCAACCAGACCGCTTTCAGCAGTTCTTCCGCATGTGCAGAACCAGCTTCCTATATATCCACTCAAAGAATGAAGGCCATCGGAATTTGTTACTTCACGTACTTACCTCGATCCGTTGTCGGAAATACCCCGTTGAAGAAAAACGTTTTTTCCGGCAGTCTCATGCCAAGACCCTACTGGGTTGTCGCAAGCATCCTCAGATCGCTTCGTTTAGCTGTTGGCAATCCCCCTATTTTTCTCGTTAAATTGGGGTTCCCTCATCAACTTAATAGATGGATGATTTTTATAAACCCACCTTTTACCTGACGATTGTAGCCTCGAACCTCTGTGATGAACTACCTCAGCAAGTTCATCATTTCTTGTTGATTCCTATCTAGCTTATCGACCTTTCTGCCCACGTCATAAAAGTACCCCAGCCATATTAACCAGCTGCTGTTCGACAGGCCCATTCGTCAATGTTCGAATGAATGCCTCTTGATTTGATTTTGGTGGACCTCCTCCCTGTTCCATCGCAGCAAAATAGTACGCATCAGGAATTGTTGTCGTTTCGCTTGGATCAGACATATCGTTTGGTCAATAACATATGTAATTAGCTCAGGTCCATTTGGAGTATAAAAGTAACATACCTTCTGTGAATTATATCAGGGGTTGCCACTTCAAAATTCAAGAAAAAAAAATAGTGTGTGAATAATGCCTTGGCAACGCCACTGCCAGCGCTGATTGGCTGCCTTCGCAATTGCAATTCATAATTCCTCCAGAATTCGTAATGCCACTCTCGAGTGGCATGACAAGGTAGGAATTATGAATTCTGAATTATCCTAGCTTACAAAGCACAACAACCGTAGGTGATCGCATCAACTATACAACCAACGAAGCCAACAAAAATTTGGGTCAAACTGGCGTCTTGGCTTTTAGTATGCAACTACATGTAAATAATCACCAAACATAAACACAGCAGTGCCAACCAGACTAATGCGTGCAGGAAACCAAATTTGTGATTGGCGCTGTACGCTTATGAAATATGCAGCTCAAAATCTTCAGTTAAGCGTGCTTAGTAGTGACATCGACATGCCATGACTTACTCGGCGGATTTTTTTTTTTTTTTTTTTTTAATACTCACTTACTCGGCGGAGAGTGTTGCTGAAGTACATGTGGGAGCTCATAGAGGTGCTTAAGGTGATGCCTTGGGATGACCTGATATTAGAGCGTGTTGGGCATTTATAGAAAGATATTGGCACGCCGCTATGTGGCTGCTCGAGGGAGTGCTGGGAGGCATTATTCAAGGGGGATTTCGATTTTGGAGAACTTGATTAGGAATTATCCGGAATCTGCATCGAATATCCTTTTGGAAGCTTGTGGATCTCATATCACCTATGTGGCCTAGAGAACGGAGAAAAACCACCTCGTCCAATTTATCAGCAGGTTGCTGTCGCTCTGTATGTTCGTTGACTGGGACTCTTTTGGCATCAGCTCTGGGGGCGCTGACTCTAGGACATTGATAGGTGTAACATTTGGACGATCTCATCCAATCTCCAAAACAAGGGACATTTTGACTCCAATAGAGCATTAAATGTTGGTGCGTTATCTTCACTGCGTAGCCCTTCACCTGATTGTTCCTGGATCTTTCGTGCATTCCTCCATGCTATCTTCATATTTTGCACCTTTTCCCCAATGCGCTTCACAGTGATATCCTCATTGTCTCCAAAAACCTGCTCTTTTACATCTTTATACCATGCCAATTGTTTCCCGCGTAGACTCTGCTTTTTTCTTCCATCCAACAAACCAGTCGCTCTACATCTTCCTTCGCCCAGTTTCGAATTCGAGTGGGTTTTGGCGTTTGGGATGCCATTGTGTCTGATGGTGATGTTCCGATGTTTTTTGAGGGTAGATGATGTTGTGTTGACTAAGCTAAGTAATGTAATGTCGATTATCTCGTTATGGGACTCCAGAGTCCCATAACCAATTAAGAGTTCCATTAAATTACCAAGCCTAGAAGTTTTCCATTAGGGAAGGGGTTAGCAGCGGGGGATGCGGAAGTAGAGGCAGTGGCACGAGCTATGGAAGCCTCTGACAGGAGCATACTAATCCTCACAGATTCCATGGATACGGTGAGGAATCTGACTTTGAAAGAGAAGGGACCCAAACCGGGGAACGTGATTGACCTGAGAATGCAGGGGGAGGACCCTCAAATTATGTGGATACCAGGACACATAGGGATTGTTGGTAACGAGAAGGCTGATGAGGCGGCCAAAAAGGGAGCCATGGCAGCTGACCATCCCAACAGAGGCACCATCACTATTGCTGCTGCCAGAGCAATCGATTCGGAAATGTGGAATGCAAGCAAGTCAGATGACGAATGGGGACAGGGAAGATTGAGGGAGTGGCCACTTTACCTCGTAAGAACGCTAGTTAGGGTACGGCAAGCTAAGAGACCTTGCCCTTTATGTGAAAGAGAGGGCTCAGATCGGGAAGATAATTGCACTTCTCACATTATGTGTGAATGCCCAGGTTTGGAGGAGGCGAGGATTCGGTCGGGCCTCTTTAATCCTGCTATGAGAGGTGAGGATAGGGGACACGCAGGGTGGAATGTTTGGTTGGGGAAGAAGGAGATCTCTGGTACAGAGAAATTTATTCGTGAGGTCGCGGCGGCTTGGAAAGTGGTCGGTAGATGGCCTATGGAGGGATCATTAGAGGTACCTTGGAATCTTCTGCAGGGGACAGGAGTATAGGCGGGGTTGGGAGGAGCGAGAGTGTAGGATCGATGGAGAGGTTTGTTTCCTTTTATGTTCCTGTTTGTATTTTTAGTTTCTACTCTTTTGGGGACGAGGGGCGGCAAAGTCGAAGGGCTCTTATCGGCCCTTTGGTATCGCTCAGGGGTGGCTGAAAATGAATTCAATTACCATTAAGGCTCTGGCCAATGAGCGTTGAAGCCAAGCTGCCAAGGGCACTTCGTAATTGACATTAGCTTAATGGAAATTCCGTATTAATTCGCAAGTAAGAATGCTGTCTTATTCACAAACGGGCGGTCGGAGGGGCCTTAAATTTACTGTCTTATATGCGATACTAGCTTAAACACGAGATACTTTCTTATAAAAGAATTTCCGGGAAAAAAAAAAAAAAAAATTCCGGAACGACACCGACAGTAGCAATTGATATCTTTTTACACGATTTCCTCTCCAAGCGTAATAGTAGCATATTGCATAGCCTCTTCTTCAGTAATGTAATCTCCCTGCTCATTGTCACTTCCATCGGCTTCCTCCTCATCATCCACCTGCCAGTTTGAATTCCCGGGTGTATTGATGTCTTCGGACTGGAGTATTCAAAGTGGTTGCTTGCTTTCCAGCCTCACGTAAGGCATTGAAGTGTACAATGTCTTGTGCCACATCAGGTCCTTCGGGATCTGCCTTTGATAGTGCTGGAATCGCTGTCCGCCTGCTAGAGTTCTGCAGTTGCAATACTGAGGTTGCGCGAGGTTTTTGCCTCGTGGTTTGCGCACTGGGTCCAGGACGAGGTGCCTGCGGAATTGACATCGCAACAAGTGATGGTAATGAGTGAAAGAAACCGGCTGCTCCAGTCAACGTTGATATTACTATACTACTGTCTTAAAAGAAAAATTTGCTGTCTAAAACACGATTCGGAATACCTCGCCCAAAATTAGGCAGAGAATATCTTTTAACCCCTGCCATCCTTAAGCACAAACCCAGTACCTGCCGAGTAGTACTTTCTTACTCGCGAATTAATACGGTAACAAGTGATCCAACACGAGTAGCAAAACCTCCCCCCAATTGATAATTGTCTCCCTCCAATAGATATATCTCCGTCGCCGCCAGTACGATACCTACGTCTTCCTACAACTTTGCCCCGCCTCCTCCTATTCTTTCTCCGCCTTGGCGGTCGGAGGTGCGGCTGATTGGATGTTGGTGCTATGCTCAATCCGGGTAAAAATTCCGACATGAATGATCGAGATTAGTGTGGAAATCCAGGGTAGTGCAACCAGACTAGGAAATCCCATTGTGATCCAGCTGTAGTCTGGGTTTCAGCTGCGTGGTGCGAAGCAGCGAAGATGTGGCAACATGCTATAGGAGCCGGTCTTGGCGACAACAACCAATAACACTAGGCAGGATGTGTGATAGTGGGCAAGCCAAGAAGCTGTGGGGTAACACAGAAAATTAGTCATAATCTCATCGGCGGGAAGATAAATCAACACCTGTCTCCGCGCGAGGCACGCATATCTTTGTCAGTTATATTTTCAGCTTCTGCTCGCCCACGGGAACAATCCGCTGCGGCACCCTCGGATTTAGCACATCCACCGCGTCTGCCATGCATCCTCCACCCGACCAGGCACTCCTGACTGCTGAGAGGGAGCAGCACTTTATTTCAAGCAAGTCCTGCGCTTCTCTCCTTGTTGAGGGTCCCTACTAATTTTTTCAACTTGCGCAGAGACAAGACAAATCTTGAAACAAACACAGGTCGATGAAGTGTGGGATATAATCTTGCAAAACCTCATCCGTGATGTTGGTCTTGTCCTTCCTTTCCTCTGAAGAATCGCTTCCTAGTTATTAATAATCGTCTGTAGGTCGCAAATATATTCGCTACGCAGCTGGCAGCACTAGATCAGAAACTCACAGCACGGGATCAGCAACTCGCAGCACGAGATCAGCAACTCGCAGCACGAGATCAGCAACTCGCAGCACGGGATCAGCAACTCGTAGCACGAGATCAGCAACTCGCAGCACGGGATCAGCAACTCGCAGCACGAGATCAGCAACTCGCAGCACGAGATCAGCAACTCGCAGCACGGGATCAGCAACTCGTAGCACGAGATCAGCAACTCGCAGCACGGGATCAGCAACCCGTAGCACGAGATCAGCAACTCGCAGCACGGGATCAGCAACTCGTAGCACGAGATCAGCAACTCGCAGCACGGGATCAGCAACTCGCAGTACAAGATGAGCAACTTACCGCCTTACGTTCTGAAAACAGTCAGATTCAAAACCGTCTTGAGAAACTTGAAAATCGCTCTGAAAACGAATTTCTGGCTATCGTTAACCTGTCCACAGCTCTGAGTAAAGCCACCACTCCACCCAACCCACATCCGCGCTATGCGGGGTCAGTCACGCGTGCAAAGGCATGGCAGAAGGCGATTTCTCAACCCACCTCAGCCATCAACCAAGATCCGCCATCAACTGCATGGCAGGGTATCGATCCGAGAGCAAACTTAGTCTTGCAACTCAAAAGGTTCACTTGTGACGAAGAGCAGAACATCGACTACCCTTCCGTTGTCCACTTATTAAACACTTACTTCTCCCCGCAAACATCTCTTGGCTTCGGCAAAACCCATGTCCTTGACACTCACGAACGTCGTTACTTAAATGACCTCGCTCCAGACATCACCATCCAACGCAATACCAGTTCTGCTGACCGCTTTAATGTTGCTGCCGTGCTCGATCTCAAAGGCACTGCTTCTGGGCCTGGGGGTAAGCTCGATACGGCTAACAACCTGGGCCAAATCTGGGACTACATTATGGAACTGGTAGAATGTCAACCTGGGAGGCGTGTATTCCTCGCGATGTTGACGGACCTAAAAGATGCGATTATAGTCAAATACACCATTGGCTCCACGTATGGACAGCTTCGCAGACGTAGTCAAGACCCTGGTTCATATACAGGCTGGTTAGTGCAGTACAAGAGAACCCCACTCGCAATTGCCCTCACACACCTGTATAATGAACTTACGGAGGAAACTGCAAACCCACCAAAGCTTCCATTCCACCCTAGCGCTGGTGAACTAGTCCATGTCCTTCAGCGACAGTCCAATGCTATCGTTGCAGTTTACCGTTCTCCGGAAGGAATAACCCAGGTTGTTAAAGCCGCTTCCAAACCAGCCTGGACCGAGTCAATCAGCTCTGAAATCAATGTTCTGCAACTTCTTCAGACTCCAGGCAAACCCAAGTCTATCCCAGAGCTTGTCTACATCCACAATCACGAAGTGGCCGGCAAGTTACCCGAGTTTGGAATTACACCTGTAGGACAGCGTATTCATTTAGAGCTCTTTAAGGACCCTGCGGAGTTTAGAGTTTGTTTGGAGGATGTTCTCCAAGCGCTGGGGTGGGTTCATGAGAGAGGAGTGGTGCATAGGGATGTGAGGACGGATAATGTGGTTGTTTATCAAGGCTGGGATTCTGAGAATATAGGCGAGATTGACAGGAAATGGAGATATAGGGGTTTGTTGATTGATTTTGATAGAGCGACAAAGATTGGGATTGACTGCGTTTATGAGGGAGGGTATATTTCTTGTCCGTCGGAACTGCTTCAGCGAGCACGGGATATTGACTCACCTAGCCATATGGATCTCGACCATAATAATGAGGATGATGGGGATGAGACTTCACCATTCGAAACTCTCCTCTACAAGCCGCGTCCAGTCCACGACTACCTTGCTTTCATAATGTTGATAAACACGCTTATCTTCCCCTTTCCCCTACGCTGTTTCAGTTATAATCGTATAGAAAAGGTAAAATCAGAGGAACAGGAGAGGCTGGTGAGGTTGTGGGAGGTATTGAAGACCAGTGACCCATGGAGACACATGGTGGACTTAGCGGAGCAGGAAGTGAACGAGCTGGATATGTGGAGAGTGCGGCTTGAGTTTCTAGTTTGGTTGTAGATGCGGGAGCTGCTAAGTTCCGTGTCCGCGTATATCAAACGTAGTGTTTGTATATCATAGAAACTTCAGATGTATCAGGACCAAATTAGAGTGGAGTCTCGATAGAAGAAACCTGCGATGCAAGAAACTTCTTGATATAAGTAACTGGTCCCTGGTGCCGGCACAAAACGTATGGGATAATCGGGACAATTCGATCTGCTCAACCTTCATGCCCAAAGGACGTTAGCATGAGTATGCTACACCTCCAAATAATGTCCTAGGGACATGTCAAGGTGTGCAATTGCTGTTCTGGCCTATCCGGGCCAGCCAGACCAGGAATAGGTATTCCTACGTGCGCTGGCCTCTTCAGGAATTGTCTAGAGTCAGCGATGGGGTGGTCGAGCACTATCTATTGAACGTTGGTTTGGGACCTCGGGGGTGTTCTGTCCCACTTGGCCAAGATGTATGTAATCTTGGCCAAGTGGCCGACCTGTTGGCCAAATAGGCCCTATTGGCAGTTGGATCATCCCATACACAAAGTGCACTAAGGCCCCGCTCTATTCACCAAGATTACTAATTCAGCGTCGCATGCATCAACGTCAACATAATTCAGCGTCGCATGCATCAATGTCAACATATGTACAATGTAACATTGCATTCAAACATCCACAGTGCATACAAAACAAATGACAGCGACAACGAATAAACAAACACGAGTGGAATTATCACCACACCAGCAAATAAACCAAAATATTAACGCAAAAAATTTTAAAAAAAAAAAGCAGAAAAAAACATAGAATGCGCCAGGGAAAAGTTAATGAAATAAAATTAAAAACCCAAAATATAACGCGATGGGAAAATTTTTCAAAAATTGAAAAAAAAACCGCCCTGATCATTGAGCTTGCTTATGGCCTGCTCAGTAGGTGGTGCCTGCTGAATTTTTCAATTTTACCACCGTTGCTTTGCCCCCTTACCCTGAGGGTCTCTATTCAGGAAGGATAAGAAGCGGAGGTACTTGTCATACCATTCGTGGTTCAGTGGGAATGACAGTGGGAATTAACAGAAGGTAGCAAAAGTGGAGGATATATATACGGAGGTGCGGCTGGTTTGCACCACCACTTCCTTCCTGCTAGCAGAAGCAGATATGCGAAAGGAAAGAAGACTTCCGAATTGGCGAGTTCAGAAAAACACGTGTGTGGTGGATATGAAAAAATAACGCCACCATATGGCTGGGTACTTGCACCTCAAGCTGGGGACGGGGCGAATATTGTGTATATCGCATACTGAATATCGAGCTGGGGAAGAGGCGAATATTGGGAATATCGTATGCTGAATATCGAGTTGGGGAAGAAGCGAATATTGGGAATATCGCATGCTGAATATCGAGCTGGGGAAGAAGCGAGTATTTAGTATATTGCAGGCTGAATATTGAGCTGGGGAAGAGGCGAATATTGGGTATATTGCATGCTGAATATCGAGCTGGGGAAGAAGCGAGTATTTGGTATAATGCAGGCTGAATATCGAGCTAGGGAAGAAGCGAATATTGGCTATATCGGAGTTGGCGAGTTCAGGTTAAACATGGTGGATATGAAAAAATAACGCCGCCATAGTCAAGCTGGGGACGGGACGAATATTGTGTATGTCGCATGCTGAATATCGAGCTCGGGTAGATGCGAATATTGGGTATATCGCATGCTGAATATCAAGCTGGGAAAGAAGCGAATATTGGCTATATTGGAGTTGGCGAGTTCAGGGTAAACACGCGTGTGGTGGATATGAAAAAATAGCGCCGCCACGTGGCTGGGTGCTTGCACGTCAAGCTGGGGACGGGGCGAATATTGTGTATATCGCATGCTGAATCTCGAGCTGGGGAAGAGGCGAATATTGGGTATATCGCATGCTGAATATCGAGCTGGGGAGGAAGCTGATATTGGGTATTTTGCAGGCTGAATATTGAGCTAGGGAAGAAGCGAATATTAGATATATTGGAGTTGGCGAGTTCACGGGAAACACGCGTGTGGTGGATATGAAAAAATAACGCCGCCATAGTCAAGCTGGGGACGGGACGAATATTGTGTATGTCGCATGCGAATATCGAGCTCGAGAAGATGCGAATATTGGGTATATCGCATGCTGAATATCAAGCTGGGAAAGAAGCGAATATTTGGTATATTGCATGCTGAATATCGAGCTGGGGAGGAAGCTAATATTAGGTATATTGCAGGCTGTATATCGAGCTGGGGAAGAAGCGAATATTGGCTATGTTGGAGTTGGCGAGTTCAGGGTAAACACGCGTGTGGTGGATATGAAAAAATAACGCCACCACTACCTCCGAAAACAGGCTATGCACGCGCTAAAATTTTGGTACTATACACCTCCGAGAACCCTGTTTCTTTTTTTGCTCCGAAGGCTCGCAGCGAATGCCAAGATCAGGTTAGAGTCTGGGCACAAGATACTACAGCACAATACCTGCTTTATGGCAATGCCACTCACGTAATTACCATTACTTGCTTTCCTTAGGCATTTACTGCGTTATCTCTTTCTCTGCATATTTATGTATATATAGAGTGTTGGAAAGCACCCTTCGATAGGGTAGTAGAATAACCAAGTCATTCACATCGTGTGCTCACATACTCTTTATTCGCACATATACGTGCACTCACATATTCTCTCATATATTCGCACACATACTTGCGCTCACATATTCTCACGTATATTTGCACGCATACGTTTACTCTCTCTCACACACACACACATACCTTTTACAGGTGAAGTGGTTCTTTATTGACCATACCTATCTATCCGCTCCGCTAGTGTTGCTACCGTAACCTTGTCCACTTCAATACAACCAGCTAGAATGTGGCTACGGAAGCATATCAAGCCAATATGACAATCTCGGAGTGCAGAGCTAGAAGCCAAAGTGACTGTATCTCATTTCTCTATCTTCGCTCTCCGTTCTGTTCTCTCATCTCTCCTTTAACTCCCATCCACTAGCTTGCTTTAAGCCGCACTGCACTGCGTTGCGTTGCATATGCATAATGCTCTCAAGAGCTCTGTATTAGTCTGGTTGGCACGTGAACTGTACTTCCTTTTAGTCTCATGCCAAGACTCTAGTCGTTTTCTTGTATCTTTGATAGATACAAGAAAGTTAAAAACACTACTCCTACGGAAGCGCATAACGTCAAGGTACGGTGTGAGATAAGGAATGCTCCGGGTATGCTGCGGCTGGCGTATGCTGGAATATCACTAGAAAAGGGGATATGCTAAGCCAGACTAGGAATATGCTGGGTATCACGTAGTTAGTCTGGTTGGCACAACACCCTCCTTTGCACGTAGTGAATAGGCAAAGGAAGGTGTTGTGCTTGTATGCTGGGCACAAAAAATGCAAAAATAACCAAGACTCTTCTCTGCAAATGCGATCGACTAGAGTCTTGGCATGAGACTATTTATTCAGAAACCATGACCAGGTCGTCTGCCGATGACATGCTTGGTTATGCGTTTGGATTTGTCAGGCTTAGTAAGGATATTAGCTTGGCACGCAGCCTTTCTATAAATGACTCACACCAGAAAGGTTTCCCTTCCTTCGTCGCTACAACGCGGAAAGAACTATTCCACCATACGATATAATTCACAGAAGGTATGTTATTTTTATACTCCGAATGGACCTGAGCTAATTACATATGTTATTGACCAAAAGATATGTCTGATCCAAGCGAAACGACGACAATTCCTGATGCGTACTATTTTGCTGCGATGGAACAGGGAGGAGGTCCACCAGAATCAAATCGAGAATGGACGTTCAAATTAGTACTTAGACAGCCGTGAATGATAGCCCGACGAAGATCCATATCCAACATAATGCTTTTTTTTTTTTTCCCGCAAAACTTCTCCCTTCTTATCCTCCTCTTGTTTCACATGTTAACTATAAATTCTTGATGGATGTCGTTCTGACGGGAAGCTCATAATACCAAGCAGACTAACTTATGTATCGCTGAACGACTTAATACCCAAGAGCTGGCCATTTGAGTATTAGGAATACGCATGATCTCAGCAAGCACTGGGCCTGGCTCGACAGGAAAAGGTTCTCATCATGGCTGACTCAAAAATAGCATTAATGAGGAGGCTGTGAGTCTCGGTGAGTAAAAGCTCATGGCGGAATATTCGGCAATGAAGAAGCGGATAGACTGGCAAAGCAAGGAGCAACATCGGAAGAAGGAGGGATGATTACAGGAGGGAGGAGTAAGGCAGAAGAGGTAGGCGAGCAGAGGGGTAGTTTGGACGGGAATGGGCAGGGTGCTGAAGAAGGCCTTAGTTAATTTTATTGATAGAAGGACCGTTATCCTCTCGTAAGTATATGGACTGAAAGATTCTTTATTCAGAAACCTGTCATGGTCTGCACATGCTTGGTTATACGCTTGGATTTGTCAGGCTTAGTAAGGATATTAGCTTGGCACGCAGCTTTATCTATAAATGACTCACAACCACAACGCGGAGGAAGAAGTATTCCACCATACGATATAATTCACAGAAGGTATGTTATTTTTATACTCCAAATGGACCTGAGCTAATTACATATGTTATTGACCAAAAGATATGTCTGATCCAAGCGAAACGACGACAATTCCTGATGCGTACTATTTTGCTGCGATGGAACAGGGAGGAGGTCCACCAGAATCAAATCGAGAAGCATTCATTCGAACAATGACGAATGGACCTGTTGAACAGCAGCTGGTTAATATAGCTGGGGTACTTTATGACGTGGGCAGAAAGGTCGATAAGCTAGAGGTGAAGGTCGATAAGCTAGAGGTGAAGGTCGATAAGCTAGATAGGAATCATCAAGAAATGATGAACTTGCTGAGGGGGTTCATTACAGAGGTTCGAGGCTACAATCGTAAGGTATAAGGTGGGTTTATAAAATCATCAATCTATTAAGTTGATGCGGGAACCCCAATTTAACGAGAAAAATAGGGGGATTGCAAACAGCTAAACGAAGCGATCGAAGGAGGCTGAGGATGCTTGCAGTAGGGTCTTGGCATGTGACTGCCGGAAAAACCGTTTTTCTTGGCAATCGTTTTATTCGTTTTTTCCCCACACAATCTTTTATTTGTTGACTTTATTCGGGAACTTTTGTGCGAAGAACAACAAGCCCATGTAAACAAAGGTATCCAGGACAACGCCTAGGTTAGTCACCCGTAAAGAAAATTTGACTAAGGTATGATTTCGCACCAGCTAAGTAGAACCTCCAACTTCGGCGGACCTCCGACTCCAGCCAACTGCGGCATTTGGCTATTCATATCCTGTCACAAGTGCCGGAACGACATTCAGAGAACATGCCTCGTGTGAGCAACAAGCGTCGCCTGACCCATTGGTATCAAAGGACACTAGACTGCATGATTGAACAGGTTAATAGATGCCCTACAAGAGTTAGATCAGGAGTTGGAGGATTGTCATGGAGGATTGGATCCGGAGGAGGATGGTGAGGGTAATGAAAGTGATAGCTCCGATTCTAGCTGGAGCACAGCCTCGACGTCCTCGTTTGATGCAGACGTGGGTTGGGCTGGCAGAGGTTGAGAGAAACCGTTATTTACAGTAGAGGCTCGTACCTCAGGTATACTTAAGGATCTTAATTTTGCAGATGAGATCCTTCCCCATCTCCAACCAGACCGCTCCAACCAGACCGCTTTCAGCAGTTCTTCCGCATGTACAGAACCAGCTTCCTATATATCCACTCAAAGAATGAAGGCCATCGGAATTTGTTACTTCACGTACTTACCTCGATCCGTTGTCGGAAATACCCCGTTGAAGAAAAACGTTTTTTCCGGCAGTCTCATGCCAAGACCCTACTGGGTTGTCGCAAGCATCCTCAGGATCGCTTCGTTTAGCTGTTGGCAATCCCCCTATTTTTCTCGTTAAATTGGGGTTCCCTCATCAACTTAATAGATGGATGATTTTTATAAACCCACCTTTTACCTGACGATTGTAGCCTCGAACCTCTGTGATGAACTACCTCAGCAAGTTCATCATTTCTTGTTGATTCCTATCTAGCTTATCGACCTTTCTGCCCACGTCATAAAAGTACCCCAGCCGTATTAACCAGCTGCTGTTCGACAGGCCCATTCGTCAATGTTCGAATGAATGCCTCTTGATTTGATTTTGGTGGACCTCCCCCCTGTTCCATCGCAGCAAAATAGTATGCATCAGGAATTGTCATTAGAGAGGTTTTGCACCCTTGCAAACTTGACAGTAACTACAGCAACCCGACTAGCTAATGCACCTGCCAGGTTTGTGCTTAAGACTGACAGGGATAAAAAGATGTCAACTTGACATCGATGTCAAGCAGAAATCTCTGGACGACATTGGAGGATCTTGGCATTGTTATCCACAACAAACATCCAAAGAAAGTTAGGCTTTGCACGTATGTAGTAGCAAAATGCCTTACGTGTAACACATCAAAACACATCAATCTCGTAAATATCCGATACAAATATTTCAAACAATATTATTATGAGCACTCCTTCCTCTCAAATGTGATCGAGCTCGATATAGAGTTGTCCTGTGATCATTGTCATCATTGGAGGAAGATTCTGTAAGCACTCGCTGCTTAATCTTGAGCACCCCCAACATATGTAGCATATCATCTGCGATTGTAAGTTGTTGCACGTTCATGATTACTAAGAAGCGATGTCAATTGGAACTTGCAAAACCTCTATTTCTATACCTTCGTGCTCACATAGGTCCAAGTGCACTAGCTAGGTTGTGAGATATCTAGCGTGCAAGGGTGCAAAACCTCTCTATTGTTTCGCTTGGATTAGACATATCTTTTGGTCAATAGGGGTATTCAGAGTAGAAGTATCCGGCGAATAAAACCGGATATGAAAAACCGAATGAAAAAAATGTTGTTTTTTTTATCCGGTGGTTTACGATGAAAAAAAGAATTCAGGTTACAGAAAAAGTATTCGGGAAAATCATAATTAGAGTACCGGATATTCCGGTAGATATGGCTGGATAACATTTTTTTTATTCGGTTCATATATGGTTTTCATATCTTGGTAGATATATTACGAGACTGCATAGCTGCTCAGGGGACTGCATAACTTGGCGTGTTCAGCATAGCTTATGGTTATAACAAAATAAGACTTGAAATTCTCTCTAAGTCCTTTTTTGTATGAGCACCTACTCAACTCGTTTCAACCGGCACAACAACTCGTTTCAACCAGCACAACAACTCATCTCAAGCAGCACACAAGGAAATGCCCCATATAAGCAGAAAGCGGAAGCTGATTAGGGGGTATTGGAAAGAGTTAGAGAGAAAAGTCATATACAGGTGCAGCAAGCGACAGCAAATACCATAGGGGAGGGTTTAGAGGAAGTTGATGTGGGTTTGGATATGAGTATAGAGGCAACATCGGAGGTATTAGTAGATGCAAGTGAAGCGATTCTGGGACTAATCGCCAATGCCAGTGATGATTCCTCCTCAGAGTCTTCAGATAGCAGCGAATCTTCGGAGTCATCTTCGGAGTCATCTTCGGAGTCAGACGAGTCTCGGCTGGAAGAGGAAATGGACCATGAAAATAGTGGTAATGATGGCGATGATTTGATAGATATAATGAATGATATTTTAGTTGATAATCTTGATGTTGATAATGTTGATGATGATATGGATTTAGATGACCTGGAACTTAAGGAAGCCAAGGCGGTCATGGCTCGTTGGTTAATGACATATCGGTATCTTGAATTGCGTAGGAATCTACCAAAAAATAAAGAGTTTAGTTTAAACATTCTGCCAAGGTTGGATGAAGAGCGTTTTAGGCAGTTCCTACGTGTAAGTCCACAGGGGTTCAACTACATCATCTCTAAAATTCAGGACTATCTGGTATTCAAAAGCAATGGCAATTTCAAACAGATGGAGCCGTCTTTTCAGCTTGCAATAGCATTGCACCGGTTTGGAAATGAAACTTCTAGTGAAAGTACTTGTATCAATACAGGTCAAATCTTTGGAATAGGAGAAGGAACTGCAGTTTTATATACCCAGCGAGTAATTATTGCTCTTATGGATTTATGGGAGGATCAGGTAAGATGGCCTTCAGAAGAGGAGCAGTTAGAGATGAGAGCACGATTAAGAAGAGATCCAGGGGAGGATGGGTGGAATTTGTTTGAGAGGTGTATTGGAATCCTAGATGGAACATTGTTGCCTTTTAAGATGCAACCCGCGGAGCCTGAGATAGGAATCGATTTTTTCAATAAAAGAAAACAACAGTATGGGCTATAAGCTACTATTGTATGCGATGAGGAGCTACGAATTCGTCTGTTTACCTGTCAACATCCTGGGAGTGTTCATGATGCAAGAGCATAGAGGTATGTGGAGGTTTATCAAGAGCCAAATAGATTTTTTGGAGAGGGGGAATATCTTCTAGCTGATTCAGGGTATGAGCTGAATGAGCACTGTATCATACCCTTTAAGAAGCCTCGTATGAACGACTTGAATTCACATCATAGAGCATTCAATAGATGGTTATCAACACTCAGAATCAGGGTTGAGCATGTAATAGGTATGCTAAAAGCACGATTTGGTTCATTAAGATCCCTACCACATCGGTGCATCTGGAATGAAAGTCGAATGAATTGGTGCCTAGAATGGATAGGTAGTTGTGTTATACTACATAATTTGCTATTGGAGCATGATGACTGGGAACTATTGGATGCTGAATTAGCAGAAATCATGGAAGAAATTCATAATGAGGATGAGGTAGATGAGAGGGGTAATCAAAATAAAGTGCAACAAGAGGAAAACGAGGGATCTGGTACCATAAGGTGATTCTTGTTTAAGAATTTCATGGAAAGTGAATGGGGGCCAATGGTATAGCCTATAGGATTGGATGCGTGTGTTAGGGGAAGAAGGGGCATGGACGAGAATAGAGGAGTCTAAGCTATGAGTGCCTGGCTAAGATTCCTAAGATACGGTCAGAAGTCTAGCAGGTCAGGATCTTTCAAAACAAATAGGATAGGAACAACAGGAGCTAATGTTGATATATGAGCTAAATATAATAAGAGTAAGCATCTGTTATATATCGTGACAATCGTGAGAGATTTGCAATCAAATTATACTAGTAGGATTTAAAATACAAGCAAAAATCAGAAGCAACAGTGGTATTGTAAAGAAAGTCAGCGTGCTTTTCTGACTAGTTCCTATTGCCTCCGGCAATACTTGGAGTTCCACTTGCAGCAAACTATAAGAGCATGGGAACCTGTAGTTTCTGCTTTAAGTATTTGTCGCCTGCTCATATTCTGATGTCGCTTTAGTTGTAGAAGTTAAGCCCGGCTGGCTTGTAACTTATTATTAAAACATAGAGAAAGGTAGACCCGTAAAGGGTCTTAGAATATAGCAGTTCAATACTTTATTTATTGAGGTAGATATCTAGCTCCCCTAGCTTCTCCTTTACTAAGTCTGTCCTCCCCCATTCCATATGGGAATGAACCTGTAGTTATGCATTTCCTCCACAGAGGTGTGAGTCAGGATTGAGGCAGTGCAGTGGCAGTGCTCAGTCTCTGACTCATACATGATTTGAAATCAACAACAGAACCTAATAGAAACTTATACATGACTCACGTTCATTAACAAATGAACTACATGAGATTTAATACCAATACTATTTAGTTGCCGGCCTTAAACAATAGTGTTTGTTGTAAGTACCGCGCTGGTAAATAGTTGATTCTACTAGCTGGGATTGGAGTTGTACGGGAGATACATTTTATATAAGTATATAAAATGTAACTTCCTTACAAGTATTGAAGTAAAAGCAGCCAATAAAACAAATAGTGGAAGTAATGGGATACAGAATGGGAAAGCGCCTGAGGAAAGCGCCTAGGGAAAGCGCCTGGGGAAAGCGCCTAGGGAAAGCGCCTGGGGAAAGCGCCTAGGGAAAGCGCCTGGAGAAAGTGCCTAGGGAAAGCGCCTAGGGAAAGTGCCTGGGGATCCCTTATTAGTCGACCAGAATTGGGTTTTGAGGGTCATTTGACTAGGGATCTTTGGTGCCTTTTTCCAATTTGATTCGAATATGGGGAGCACTAGACATGGCGAATGGGTCGGGTAATGTGCAAGGGTCTTGTGACATGAACAGATTCGGATAGGTATCCAAGTCATTAGCTTGCAAGTATCCCTCTGGCGCAATTTGAACCTCATCTGCCCCTAACGAGGTCGGATCAGTAGTAGGAATGTTAGAGGTGCATTCAATTATGTGAACAGAAGACTTGGAGAGATGATAAGATCTTAAGGGTCCTTCATGATAGCTAGCATCCAGACGTTCATCAGCATCAGTATGAGATATTCCATAAGAAGGGGACCAGTAACCACTCCTAGACCTAGTTTGGGAGTTTGATATGTGGTGATCATAACGATGATATCGATTATATGAATGAGGATAATGACCATAAGCCTGGCAGTGAGTGCGGGAGTGGGTGCGTGAGTGTGCGCTGGAGTGTGCGCGGGAGTGGGCGCGGGAGTTGGAGTGGGTGCGGGAGTTGGAGTAGGCGCGGGAGTTGGAGTGGGTGTGGGAGTTGGAGTGGGCATGGGAGTTGGAGTGGGCTCGGGAGTTGGAGTGGGCGCAGGAGTTGGAGTGGGTGCGGGAGTTGGAGTAGGCGCGGGCGTGGGAGTGGGCGGGGGCGTGGGAGTGGGCGCGGGCGTGGGAGTGGGGGCCGGCATGGGAGCATGAACGTGAGCAGGAGCATTCATACCAACCTCGGGATTTGAGTTCCAATTCAGCTTTTCTTAATTCCAGCTCTTTCATCCTAATTGTATTATTGACATCCAATTCATACTTCTTCATCTCGATTTGCAGCTTAGCGAGTTCCAATTCATGCTTGCGTTGCTCATTAGTACCCCCCCCAATACGCGCCAATCGTGCTTTCATCTTCATTTCTAAGATCTTATACTTTTGTGCATGTGAATCAGCAGTCAAATTCAGCATGGTTTCAATTCCCCCTAGAGCTGACTGCCCAATACCCCTATTTCTAGTCTTTTTCTATGCATTAGGGACTATTTTTCCACTGATTCTATGAGCTAACTTCATTTCCTTTGCTGGCTTCTCAACGTCCCTTTCGAATGGCTCCTCATCATCTTCGAAAGGATCAGAATTATTATCCAATTTCCGCTTGCGCCCTCCCTTCTCTAGCATCTCACCTCTTTTCGCTTGCCCTCCCTTCTCTAGCACCTCGCCTCTTTTTGCTTGTCCTCCCTTCTCTAGCACCTTGCCTCTTTTCGCTAGCACCTCGCCTCTTTTTGCTTGCTTTGGCTTCGTACTTGGGGTAATAGGATCCTCTCTAGCTCGACCCTTCCCCTTCTTATTATTAATTGGTGAGAGGATCTCCTGTTCCACCTCACTATCATCTTCCGGTAGGTCTAGTGGACTTAGATCAAATAGGAACCCTCCCTCTCTTCCTCTTCTTTCTTCCTCAAGACTGCCAGTGCTCAATGTATTAATAGAAGAATCAACCGTAGCACTTGACCTAGAACTCAGAAGTATACTCGACAAAACAGACCCTGGAGTTTCCTTTTCTTGAGGTACTGGTACCAATAGCCCTGGCTCACTCAACAACGGCGAATTAGAATACAGAATTGGATCTACCAACATGGGATTTAGACCCTCCTCTGCTGGCTCACCAGCCAAATCGGCAGCAATTGTTTACGTCAATTCTACCCCTACTACCAACCTATCTTCTCATACAACCTCCGAATCCTGAGCCCCCCTCCCCTCTTCCAATTCTCCTGGCCTTCCTATTCCCATTCTCAATTGACCTTTTAAACCTCCCATTCCCAACCCAACTCCATCTCCTATTACAACGTTGCACGTGCTCCAAGAAACTCATCTAGGATATCAAAAGCTGGGCATAATTTCTCCACCTACTGGTCAAGCATTAATTCCTCCCTCACCACCTTACTCCCAACCTTATACTCCCTAATTTTTGTTTCAGCCCCCGTCTGCCTTAGCAACTCTTTAGCTTTGCTATGATATGCAACCAAATATGCAACATGAGCCTTAGTTTTTTCCCCACTTGGGTCTTGATGAAGAATTCCCAGTTTTTCCGTCCACTTCTGACACCAATCCATTTTACTTCTGCACGATTGATAGGTAGACCAATTATTCTTTATCAGCAATGCCAGTGATGTATCTAGTTTCCCTGCCCATGCAATCTGGCTTCTGGCTTCTGGCTTCGGTAGATAGGCATCTTGAGATGCTGCACTAATAGCCTTTTTTCTCCCTATCTATTATCAAACCTGTTAGCCCCTCCTAACCCCATTACCTCATTTCGCCTGCCTATACTTACCTCTGCTCCTTCAATAGAATGATTCTCACACTCTGAATACCCTCACAAATTCTAGCCAAACGTCAATTTGGCGTGGTATTGATTTTGCATGGTATTGAGTTGCTCGCAAATGATGATTTTACTAGGAGCTGTCACTAGCATGATAAAAGCCATTAGCGTAATTTTTCGCTTACTCATGACATGCTACACACGTGATATGTGCCCTCATGTGACATGTATGCATGCTGGCACATCTCGTGATCCGCCAAGACCGGATACATGGTCCCAAAAATCACCGTAGAAATGCCCAATTATTCGAACCGGATATATCGCAAAAGTATCCGGTTTTTTTTGAGGGGTATTCAGACTAGCGGACTTTTACGACCGGATAAATCCGGATGTTGTCTGAACCGAATACTTCTACTCTGAATACCCCTAATAACATATGTAAGCTCAGAGTATAAAAGTAACATACCTTCTGTGAATTATATCGTATGGTGGAATACTTCTTCCTCCGCGTTGTGGTTGTGAGTCATTTATAGATAAAGCTTCGTGCCAAGCTAATATCCTTACTAACCAAGCGTATAACCAAGCATGTCATAACGCTTAGTTATACTCGGCAGACTTGAGGTCATGACAGTTTCTGAATAAAGAAGCTTTCGGTACGCCAACAGCTCCATATCCTTACGAGAGGATAACGGTCCTGCTATCAATAAAATTAACTAAGGCCTTCTTCAGCACCCTGCCCATTCCCGTCCAAACTACCCCTCTGCTCGCCTACCTCTTCTGCCTTACTCCTCCCTCCTGTAATCATCCCTCCTTCTTCCGATGTTGCTCCTTGCTTTGCCAGTCTATCCGCTTCTTCATTGCCGAATATTCCGCCATGAGCTTTTACTCACCGAGACTCACAGCCTCCTCATTAATGCTATTTTTGAGTCAGCCATGATGAGAATCTTTTCCTGTCGAGCCAGGCCCAGTGCTTGCTGAGATCATGCGTATTCCTAATACTCAAATGGCCAGCTCTTGGGTATTAAGTCGTTCAGCGATACATAAGTTAGTCTGCTTGGTATTATGAGCTTCCCGTCAGAACGACATCCATCAAGAAATTATAATTAACATGTGAAAAAAGAGGAGGATAAGAAGTAAGTTTTGCGGAAAAAAAAAAAAGGATTATGTTGGATATGGATCTTCGTCGGGCTATCATTCACGGCTGTCTAAGTACTAATTTGAACGTCCATTCAGAATAAAAAGATATTTACGACACGGTTTCTATCTTTCCTATCCTTGGTTTTTCTCTGTTGCTCGTTGTAGCTCTCGATATCGGGTCACACAGTGTATTTCCTCTGTTAGGAGAAAAGTGCCTCTATACCGTTATAAATCCAAATCACATGAGACTCGCTCCTCAACAGGAAAATATTCCTAGACAAAATGTTTTCATTCCATGAATTTTCCTTGCCATCATGCCTCCCTTTGATCGCTAATTAATGCCCCCTATTTTTCTGTTAAGTTGGGGTTCCCGTAATAGATGGATGATTTTTAGAAACCCACCTTACACCTGATGATTGAACCGATACTCTGTAATTAACCCCCTCAGCAAGTTCATCAATTCTTGATGATTCCTATCGACCTTCACCTCTAGCTTATCAACCTTTCTGCCCACGTCATAAAGTACCCCAGCTATATTAACCAGCTGCAGTTCAACAGGTCCATTCGTCATTGTTCGAACGAATGCTTCTTGATTTGATTCTGGTGGACCTCCTTCCTGTTCCATCGCAGCAAAATAGTATGCATCAGGAATTGTCGTCGTTTCGCTTGGATCAGACATATCTATTGGTCAATAACATATGTAATTAGCTCAGGTCCATTCGGAGTATAAAAATAACATACCTTCTGTGAATTATATCGTATGGTTGAATACTTCCTCTGCGTTGTAGCGACGAAGGAAGGGAAACCTTTCTGGTGTGAGTCATTTATAGAAGAGCTGCGTGCCAAGCTAATATCCTTACTAAGCCTGACAAATCCAAACGCATAACCAAGCATGTCATCGGCAGACGACCTGAGGTCATGCATTTGCTGAGATCTTGGTTATTTTTGCATTTTTTGTGCCCCAAGTTCTATCCTACCATAGCCCAATAAACTGCCACCAGACTTGACAATTGCATTAACCGGATTCGCTTGGAAGCCTTAGCTCCTTTCTCACTTCTGGTTTCTTAGTCCCAGTCCCTCTTGCCAAATCATTCCCATCTCCTCCTCAATTTTCCTCTCCATTGTGCAACAATACCCTTGTAGGAATGCTGAGTGCGGAATGCTGAGATCACCGATAAAATTTGGGGTTGGATACCGCGCGGCGGACTAGTGGCGTCAACTACCCACTACAGGTTGGTTGACGCCAGGAAAAAATTTACGTGTGGTTGTCCCAGTACACCAAACCCTAACAAACGTTCTAGATCCTTGTCTCAAATAAGTGTGAAAGAGGTCAAGGTGGAGAATGCCGATGTCCGGAAGTCTGTTCCAAGGGAGGAGTTGAGGGGCGTGCATACGACGAATGACGTATCTGTAAGTTCGTCTAAAAACGGATCCTGGGGAGGATGCTTATGCTTCTGATGGTGATGACAGGATGGGGATACTGATGAGGATCTTAGGTCCTCTGATCTCCGAGATGAGGATACTTTTGCCGACAGTTCGGACATGCGTTCATAAGGCGTAGTCTCATGCTAGTGTGATAAGTTAGTTAGTGTCTGGAGATGATGATGATCATGGTAATAACGAGGTACATAGTTTAATACTAGTTTGGGTTACTATCTCATATGGTTACTATCATGTGGTTTTCATTCACGATATATATATTTGTGATATACTCAATTTTCGCATAATAATATGCAAATGTTACTGAGAGGGCACGAATATCAAGACAACTACGTCTGTACACCAACTGCACAATACATCTTTATATCTGACGGCTTTGCACACTGACTGAACGAATATCTTTATATCTGACAGTAAACCAAATTCGTCTTTGTTTTGTTAATTGTCTTATGAAATGAAATGTAGAAACTGATTGAGTTTTTTTAAGTACTCGACCTCGACTGTCGTACAATTTCTAGGTTAATCATTGCTGTCTTACCGACAATCCGTCAACGCTCATACAATTTTGTATGAGCGTTGACAGCGTTCTGTCAACCTGTCAACGCTGTCAACGCTGTACACTGGACTAACTCTTCGACGTTGAAAGAGTGCAGAGACAACACCGCTATCCTAGACATTTGACCTGTCAACTGACCAAAATGGCACCGGGCATTCAAAGCTTACATTTAGATGAACTTGGGCCAGATTTAGCACGTGAAGAGTTCAAAGATTCGAGAGAAAACCACAGACCTTGGGAATCTGTGGACTATGATAAGCGCAACAAGTGTGCACAATGGGTCCGCAGAGTGGAACACAATAAAAATAGCATCAGAGCTTTACGGTATCGAATTACGAGAGTGGCAGGCAGGAATTCCGTGGGATCTCCAAATGGTCACGATGTGGCCTGTGTGGTAGCAACGGGTAAAGGTAAAACGATGGTGGCTGTAGTATATGCGGCACTATTCCCACGTTCATACATTTTATTTGTTTCCCCCTTAGTTGCCTTGATGCAGGAACAAGTGGGAAAATTCAAAAACCCAAAAACCCAAAAACCCAAGGGCTGTCCGCAGTATGCTTGACCAAAGCAGTCATTAACGAAAGTCCAGAAATATGGACAAATCCCTGTCTTTAATAGGCATTCCAGTTTTCCTTCGTTTCGCTGCTGGCTGGAGCGAGCACATCCAGTGCACTGGACTCCCTCAAGGGCTCCGACAACCCTCTCATGAATTGCCACAGATCCGGATATAATTGACGATACAAATTATTGAGCTCTTGGAAGTTGAATAATTTCTGTAGCACATCCGGAGCTATATCCCCTTCTTTACGCCGTAGATCCCCCGATTTAATAAGGCTCTTGACACTCTTCCGTAACCAATTCGCCACCAGTTTCATTACCAGTTCTCATTTACATGTTGTATCCATATACACTCGCGTCTCCTCCATCTACATAATCAAGATATTATCTAGCCCCCCTTGCGAAAAAAATCGCCCGCATCGACTCACATGCAATGTTTTCTGGTTTGAAAATAATGCCCTTAGAAGTCCTGAATGGAGCGCATCCTATCCTCTTCATGTAGTCTATTACCAGATCCAGGCGTTGCGTAGTCTGCACCGAGTTTCTTCGCTTTCCAATCACGTAGTCCTTTCTTGGTCATCCTCTAGCTCTCCCACACTTGATCCCCTGAGCGTCGAGGTTTCTCACTTCATCTGCGAAGGCATTGATGTCAACAAAAACATCGTCATTCCTGTGGTCATCGTCTAGTGCTGGCTCTGCTATATTGGCAAAGGCTGCCATTTTATGTGATCAAGTACCAGGTGTCGAGGTATTCACGAGTCCAATGTAAATAAAAGATTCAAGTGGTGTGATTTAATCTCTATCTCACTACAAATCACAACAGAGTTAAGGTCGAGGCTGGGTCGCTTGTCGCAAGTAGCGTTGACGTCAACGATGTTTTCCTGTCAACAGAGCTTCATACCTATATTGTTGCTGCTGATTTTACGGCGCTGACTCCCTCCACCGCTGCCGTTGTTCCCTCCGCCGCTAACTTCTTACGTTGGTTAAATAATACTGTGCGCCGCTTCGGCGCTATATCTTGGGTGTTGGTTAAATAATACTATGCGCCGCTTCGGCGCTATATCTTGGGTGTTGGTAAATAATACTCTGCGCCGCTTCGGCGCTATATCTTGGGTGTTGGTTACATAATACTATGCGCCGCTTCGGCGCTATATCTTGGGTGTTGGTACATATTCTGCGCCGCTTCGGCGCTATATCTTGGGTGTTGGTAATATTCTGCGCCGCTTCGGCGCTATATCTTGGGTGTTGGTTACATAATACTATGCGCCGCTTCGGCGCTATATCTTGGGTGTTGGTACATATTCTGCGCCGCTTCGGCGCTATATCTTGGGTGTTGGTTACTTGTAGGAAAGGTTGGTGACCAAGATTTCTTTTGGGCTAACTAATAAAAAAAGGAAGAGACCAGAAGAGAGTAGTTCAAAGGGGGCGGACAACGATGTAATAAGACAAGGAGAAGATGACGAGGAGATAAAGAAGGGAAAACCAAAAGTGACGGGGGAGGAAGTAATAAAGCAAGGAAGAGATGTCGAGGAGATAAAGGAAGTGAAACCGAGACGATTTTCAGGTACTCCTCTGTCGTCGCCTCCCTCAGTCGCCGCCTCCCTCTGTCATGTGGAATTGGTCTTGGGTTCTATGTTAGAGTTTAGATTTTACAAAGTAACGAGTAGAACCTGTATTACTTGAACAGTTTAGCCCGCTTCACCGTCGATCAGCATCTCACACTAGAACCGGACCCGTGCTCTGTTCGGCTGAAGCTAGTCGCGCCGTGGATAAGAGGCCAAACACCTGAGCGGGACAAAAACGGAAACGGAAATGGTTCACCGTTATGCTATAGGTCCCTTTACCTGAATAACTTCTTTAGGAAATGCTACACCTGGTTATGCGTTGGTTCCCTCTCTGGACCGTCGAGTTCTTTAGTGTAATATGTGGGTTCGTTCTCCGGGTTTTGCACAAGCTGCCGTATGATTTTTGATACCTAAAGTCCGTTTCTAAACTTGTAAACCTGAGTTGAAAGCTCTTTTGCCTGCCTCTGTAATAACGGTAAGGACACCTACTAAACAACACACCAAAGAGGTGATTGCTCCAGTGATGCTTACCCTTCAGTCCTACTCTCTCGTGAACTGTGACCTCTTTTCTCATAGTGGGGCTTTTAAGGATCCGTTCATCGAGGCGACCTGGTGAGGTCGATACGTTGACTGAACCCTTCTTGTCCAGGATGTTGTGCGATTTCTGAGGAGACGTCACTGACCTGCTTGTGTCCGTGGCATCAGTGAACTTCTCCTAAGAGTCGGTAGGTTACAGTTTCTAAAGGGTCGTCAACATACTTCTGAAGAGATATAACGGTCTTACAACGTTTTGAACTATGGATAGTGTCTACGCCACTTTACTCAAAGCCACTTTCGCCGTTTTGGCTCCTTCTCTTACTTTCACGCTACCGTTTCGACCTCTGCTTCTGAAACCTATCATTCTCCCTCTACTACTAACGGCTACGTAACCTGCTCTAATCCTGGTCCTTACGATCCTACCTCTCCTTCCTAGTACGTCTACACAATCTTTGCAATAAGCTGGAGGCATACGGTCGTTGGGCCACTGGAGATATACGGTCGCTGGAGGCATACCGCCGCTGGAGAGATACCGCCGCTGGGGATATCCTGTCGCTGGAGGCATACGGTCGTTGGAGGCATACCGCCGCTGGAGATCATCGTCGCTGGAGACATCCTGTCGCTGGAGATATACGGTCGTTGGAGGCATACCGCCGCTGGAGATATATGGTGGCTGGGGATATCCTGTCGCTGGAGGTATACGGTCGTTGGAGGCATACCGCCGCTGGAGATATACCGTCGCGGGAGATATACCGTCGCTGGAGGCATACCGTCGCTGGAGATATACCGTCGCTGGAGGCATACGGTCGTTGGAGGTATCCTGTCGCTGGAGGTATACGGTCGTTGGAGGCATACCGCCGCTGGAGATATATGGTGGCTGGGGATATCCTGTCGCTGGAGGTATACGGTCGTTGGAGGCATACCGCCGCTGGAGATATACGGTCGCTGGAGGCATACGGCCGCTGGAGACCGTCGCCGCCTCCCTTGTCGCCGTCGCCGCCTCCTCAATCGCCGCCTCCCTCTGTCGTCGCCTCCCTCGGTCGCCGCCTCCCTTGTCACCGTCGCCGCCTCCTCAGTCACCGTCGCCGCCTCCTTTCGCCGCCTCCCTTCGCCGCCTCCCTTCGCCGCCTCCCTCTGTCGCCGCCTCT
>ML121614.1:100783-110839 GCA_003788615.2 Terfezia boudieri ATCC MYA-4762 | reverse complement strand
TTCTGAGGTCCTCGACTCTCGCTTTCCCCTCTTCGGTCCATGGTGCTGGAGCAGGATCGTCGCTCCTGAACCGGTATTTGTAAGTTACAAATCCGCCCTTGCCCTTGCTGGCCAATAGCGCACCAGCTTATAGATGCCGTCGTATCTAAAACGATCCGTTGGGTCATACTTGCTATGGCGCATTGTGTCGCTTCTGATTACCCGAAGTGGCTTGGATTTTGTCCAGTCACACGACTCGGCTCCTCCTCGTCTAGCTTGCTGAGATCAGCTAGCTCTGGGAACATGGTAATTGCCAATGCGGCAATGGTCTTTTCAGGCTCAGGCTCATAACGTGTTGAGCGCTGTTGACAATATGAAATTTGGTAGACTTAATAAGTAAGTAAATGTAATTCTCATTGCAATTGTCGCTTCTGATGGACTGGCTCTTAGCTTGCTGGGATCGGTTAGCTCCGGGAACATGGTAATTGCTAATGCGGAAATAGTCTTTTCAGGATCATACCCTGGACGGCCTGAGGTCTTCGAACCCCGCTTCCCCCTCTTCGGTCCATTGTGCTGGAGCCGGATTGTCCGTCCTGAACTGGTATTTGTAGGTAACAAATCCGTCCTTGTCCTTTTCTGGCCAATAGCGCACCAGTTTATAGATACCGTCGTATCTAAAACCTTCCGGTGGGGCACATGCTACGACGCATTTTGTCCCTCCTCATACGCGAACGGGCTTGGACTTTGTCCAGTCACTAGACTCGGCTCCAGTTTGGTGGGATCGGTTAGCTCCGGGAACATGTTAATTGCCGATGCGGCAATGTTCTTTTCAGGCTCATAACCTGTTGAGCGCAGGTAAACATATGTGGTTGGATATATATGTTGATGTAGTCCTCGTTGTATTGCTTCTTTTTGGATAGTAGTCTCGGATTTAGCCTTATATCCTTTCTGGTTGGCAGTAATATACCTTCGATTTTCTGGCTGCATCATCGTAGGTATGATCTTTTGTCTTAATATTTTTCAATTGTATTGGTACTGGTAAAGGAGGTACTGGAGCAGCATCTTGGTTGAGAATGCAGTAGAATCAGGGTTTGGTTGAGAGAGGTGGAGCATGGGATTAAGCAGTTACTTGAGACTGATATATTGTGTGTGGGGTTGAGAAGTTTTATACGGTGACACTCATTGAGGACATAGTTGAGCAGGTAATTTCTGGTGCTGGCTGCTTTTCCAAACACATATGTATACCTGCAGGAGTGCCATGTCTCGAAGGTTGTTCCTGTTGCCTAAATAATAGGGTGGGTTGGGGTTCTCTGGGCCTCTGGGTTCTCCTTGAACACTGATTGGCACAGGATACTGGTCAAAAGTGATGCCTTCTAGTTTTCGTGAAGTTATTAAGTACAAATTCGAGCAATGAGGGAGGGAGTCTACCTACCCTGGGAAGTCGTCAACTGAATCCAGCTTTGAGACAAAAACGTGAGATATTAGAGCAAGCATGTTGGTTGGGAATGCAGTAGAACAGGGCTGAGGGTGGTGTTGAGCAGTTAGTTGACAGGGGTATAGTTGAGAAGGATGGCGGAAACGGTCAAGCAGGAGTTGTTGCTGGTTAATTCTCTAAATAATCTTGCGTGCATGCCAAGTGTGCCATGTCTAAGAAGGGTGGGCCCTATTCTTACCCGTTAACAATTCCGCTCTATTGGCCAAGGCTGGATCCGCAATCTTTTCAATTGGCCACTGTTGCATGGCCAGAGCAATAATCAACTACATTGAATTCTGTATTTTTACCGGCATGTAGCAGCTTCCCATGAGTTATAATGATAATAATGATCAAATGTATTGACTATAGATTACCTTAGGGCTATGCCTCATACTCCCAGGGGCCCGGAATATCACAACAGGACCGCAAACCACTCGCAGTACCTCATCGACACGCAACCCCTGGAACCTCCCTCACAGACACTCCGCGGATCCTTCGATCCTACAATAAATGACGTTGACTTATATTTGTTCTGGTTGGCCTGGTATTCTTCTAGAGTGGGCTGCCATGTTGACGCATTCACAATACCCCGAGCAGGGCTGCTACGCAAGGTTTGCTTTTCTAGTTGACAAACTCAAATTGTTTCAAATATGCCATATCCACTACCTTATAAGTCTATAAATGGAGATTCTGAATGCGAAAGTATTATTCAAGATCCCAAGCCTGCCAGATTGTGAACAGCACTTAAATAGAGGTACAGTATAGAGAAATATGATAAAACTCTTGAATGCGCTATTATCAACAAATCAATTGAGACTTTTGCTATTGGCTATCTGGTCACTCTAACATTCCTCGTCAATATCGAATCAATATCGTCATAGTATAGACTCTATTGCCTTGTTTCCCCTGATTGACATGATTTATTATCTCCATATGGATTATTAAATCGACATTATCCAACACGAGCGCTGCAGCGGCTTCGAGATACATCAGATGCCCCTACCTAGTATTCAAACTTTATAAAGATTGTATATTAGCGAATAATTGGATATTGCCTTACAATATATCACACTTAGAGAGGCAACGGGCCGCATAGCACTTAAATTACATCGGGTGGTGTATTACTAGCACTTAATATATTTCAAAGCTATATCCACAAATCTTGCAAATGCAAATCTAAATGCCGGTCTACTGTTTGTTTCTATTATATTATATGTGTCTTTTTCGCATAAATGCAATTGTCACCACCGCCACATTTGATAAACGTTTTATCAGCCACCCCTGGTCACTACCTATTGTGAGATCGAGAATCGAGCAGATGCTCCTAGGTATGTTAGCAATCTCTAAATATAGAATTTTACAGGCTTTTCTGTAGCCTTTTAGTCTCATGCCAAGCCTCTACGAGCAAAGTTAGCTTCGCATTTGCTGAGAATAGCCTTTTCTTCTAGCAGAATAGTGGATTATTATGTACTGCATGCAGGAATACACTAGGGCGATCACGGGAGTGTTAGGGACCATTACGCTAGAAACATATGTGAATGACATGTCAATGAATCTCGTGATGTAGGTTCTATCCAATACACCAGAGGACCATGTTGAGCCAGCCGGACTGACTCGGGACAGGTAGAAAGTATCTCCGGCATGGGACAGGTACTTCCTACCTGTTTGGATTGAGAAGCCCCGCAGTTCCCGGCCGCCGACCAACATAGCAGCAATAGGAGTAATGAGTTGTTTTGCAAAAAAAAACAAAAAAAAAACAAAAAAAAAAAACATAGCAATAGCAAATAGAACAGATGAAATTTCGGAGTTCCATCAACGTTCACCAATTACTGAAGAACAAGACGCATTTCCAAATGATGCCTTCCGCCGCCTACAGGACTATGCAATGCACACAAGATTTGCTACCATATTCGCAAGTAAGAATGTGGCTTATTTACAAATGGGTGGTCGGAAGGGCCTTGAATTTACTGTCTTATATATGATACTAGCTTACGGATACATACGAGATGCAGTCTTATAAAAGAATTTCGGGAAAGACGCCGACAGTGGCATACCGTATTAATACGCAAGTAAAAATGCTGTCTTACTTGAATTTACTGTCTTATTTTACTAGCTTAAACACGAGATACGATCTTATAAAAGAATTTCCAGCAAAAAAAATTTTTTTCCGGAACATCGCCGACAGTGGCATAAGCGATGTCTAGTTACTCAATCTCCTCCCCCGACATCACCGAGGTGAACTCATCCCTCAGCTGGTACGGCTCGCTGAAGTCATCCCAGGCTCTCCCCCCTTCTTTATTCCTCCTCGTATCCTTGCACCAGAGGTCCCTAGTACACTAGGATCTCTCATCATTTTGCACATCAGCCTAGCCTGAGTTGCATCTAACACCATCCTCGGTATTTCTACCCCTGCAATCTGGCTTACTAGATCCCTCCTGAAGCGTAATCGTAGCATATTGAATAGCCTCTTCTTCAGTAATATAGTCTCCCTCAGGCTACTCATCACATCATCACATCATCACATCATCACTCCATCCGCCTCCTCTCCATCATCTAAAATCTCAAGGTTGGAACCTTCATCTTCTGTGTCTGTTAGGGTCTTCAGACTCAGGAGGTAGTTGCCAGTTTGGATTCCGGGGTGTATTGATGTCTTCAGACTGGAGAATTCAAAGCGGTTGCATCCTTTCCAGCCTCAAGTAAGGCCTTGAAGTGTACGATAACTTGTGCCACATCATGTCCTTCGGAATCCGCCTTTGATAGTGGTGGAATCTGTGTCCGCTTGCCAGAGTTTTGCAGTTGCAAAAAAAGATGTTGCTCGAGGTTTTTGGCTTGTTGTTTTGCGCATAGGGTCCAGCACGAGGTGCCAGTGGAATTGACATTGGAACAAGTGATGGTGATGAGTGTAAGAAACCGGCTGCGCCAGTCAACGTCAAGAACTGTCCTGTAAGAAATATTTGCTGTTTGATTCACGATTCGGATATCTCTGTCAAACTTAGGCTGTTAGCACCCTATCTTATAAACTAATAATTTCTTGCCTAGTGAAACTGTCTTACTTGCGAATTAATATGGTATTGTTGTTGGCAGTGGATCAGAAAAGAAAACGCTGATAGAGTAACTGTGAGTACCCCATGGTAAGCTACGGGATACTAGACAGCTTGCCAGTGAGGAGTGAAAGCGAGACACAAAATCCCGAGTCAAGGACTGCAAGTGGATGTGCTTCCTTTCTTTTTAAAAAGTTAATGATGGCACAGATGGAGGAAAAAGGGATAGGTTTCGACCGTGAAGGATCTAACACATATACATCAATTAGAGGTTGAAAATGCAGAAGCTATCTAGGTATCCAGAACCCAGACGGTAAGATATTCATCAGCTAGCAGAAGCAGCAAACTTCCAGTCAGCTAGGCCAATTTATAATGAATACCTTTGTTCTGGTCTGCCCTGGAATCGGCTAATTAAATGGGCTGGTTCCCGGGTAGGCCAGCCTCCCCAGGAATGGGTATTCCTGCGTGGGCTGGCCTCTCCAGGAATTGGCCCAATACAAGAATGGTGGTCAGTTAAGCGGTGGAAATGCCTATACAGGCCAGTTAAAGGGACTCTGGCGACCTGTCGTGTGCTACATATGCCGGCCAGTTAAGGTAGGCTTACCGGTGGAAAATGAAAGTCTGATAGAGTAGTCTCACAACCTCTACCGGACTGTGAAGACTCGGTCTGATAGAGTAGCTCCAAAACCTCTCCAAAACTGCGAAGACCTACTACAATGTGTTCAAACAAATACCACTAAAGCTCGTCAAAATATGGGTGACCTCTGCAAAACCGCGAAGACCTACTCCAACGTGTTCAAAAAACTACCACTAAAGCTCGTCAAAATATGGTGAAGCAGTATGAACAACAACATAAAATGGAGGTTTTTGCTATCGGAAGATATTGTTAGTGTACATATCCTTCGACAAGACAGACATCGTACAGATGGCCGACGACTCTGTAGTCTTCTTGTGCGAAAACCTCATCCTAACCGCCATGCTTTATTAACCGCATACGGCTTATTGGACACTATCCAACTCGTGAGCTACTACGCATTCCAGAATCCTTAGATACACCTATTATTCGAATTCTATATGGATTTAATAATTCTACTTCTGAGTGTGCATGGCCGCAATATATCACAATTCGTGAAGCTGCTCGCCGTGCACATAGTTTATAATCTGAGGTATTTCTTCCGCATTCTGTATTTATTTTCCACCTAGACTTGCATTTATCAGTGCAAGGGGAAATGCCAAACCCGACAATGCACCTGTATTAAATCCGATGTGCATTGTAGCAGCCGCTGCCACCCATCACATAGCTACCTGAATACTCCTATCGACCAAAAGGCACATTCGCAATCGGACTCGGAAGTGGACCTGGAGGAGCATAGTAATATGCCATTGTTTAGTACAATTCATGTTGATAGGGGCTGATGTATTTTATTTTATTTTTGACTACAATTCATGTACGTCTGCGCTGATGTATTTTGATCTTCCATGTACCCTCACTAAATTACTACATTTCCCATGATCTGGCCTCCGGAAGAATTTCATTTTTGCATTCCCGGGCAGGCCAATATTCGTGCATGGGCCAGCCCTCCCAAGAATCGTGTGGCTTCCCGAGCAGGCCAGAACAGATTCAAATCTACCAGCAGAACCAGCACTACCAGCGCAACCAGTACCACTAGTGGAACCACCACTATAACAACCTCATGAACATTTTTTATTAATCAAGGACGAGTGCTACTTGGCTCACTCTATATTTAAGAACAACTGCATCAATCTCTTGCTGGTGAACATGCTAAGCTCTTTGCAAGCCATACAACAAAAATACAGCATATATTTTGCCCGCCAACTGCACCGCACCAACGAATGATTGAGAGTAGAGGACATGTCCAACAATGTCTCTAGTACACCACATCAGAAACCGATCGAGATAGTTCCACCTGCTCTAAACAAGTTCCGGCAGAAAAAAGCCAAGGGCAAAAAGGAACGTGCTCTAACTGGAGCAGAGTTGGCGGAAAGAAATTCGCATACCGTAGGAGGGGTGAGGTCAGCCATCAAGAGTCAAAGGAGGTTATTTCTGTAATTCGTCCTGCTTCAATGCAAATTAGTAGCTAGAGATCATTCGGTATCGTTTTCTTTGCTTTTGAAATAAACTCTTCAGCCATGACTCTCCATGCGCTAGTTCCGAGAAACTACCTGCGGGGAATCCAAATAGGACTATCAACGCATGGTTTGTTGTGCAAGATATGACACCATAAGAACCATTCTGATTTATAAGTTGCAAAATCTTCAATATGTACTCTCGAAAAGCTAGCCTCCACTCTGAAGGTAGATCCGTTCTGACAAAGGGCAGTGGTATGGTGTTCTGAGTCGGTTGGAGAATATTCATTGGTGAAGTGAATTGTTGGATGCTGACGATGTGTGGCTCTCTGTATAAACTCAGCATGCCCATCTTAATATTATAGGATATACTATACATACCCTTTCTTCTTATGTTTCGGCATCGTGTTAGCATCCGTCAGCCCGGAGAAACCTCCTACTTGTCCCGAGTCACTCCGTGAGCCAGCCATCCTGAAATCCGGGTGGATTCAGGACAAAGCACATTCATCTGCCAGGTCCGGCGCCAAATTACTGCAACATAGTCTCAAGTGCAGATTGGCAAGAGCAAACATTCAGAGGTCTCTCGATACAAGCATACTTCTCCCGGTCCAAATGATATGCTTTTTTCGAGAGTCCTCTGTACGGGAAAACACGATAATCAATTGCCAAATATGTAAGCTAGACAAAGCAAAAGCTCCCATGTTGTCATCAACCGCCACTGCCAGATGAGCCACAGAGCCCTGATTCAAATGGCAGAACAGAGCTTATGATAAACAACCTGAAGTGCCAAATGGCGAAACCAATAAAGTGAAATGTCGCAACCGAACCCAAAATGTAACAATGAAGCATGGGGAGGTTATCTGAAAACTTCGTGTGGGTACCGAAAGGTGAGTCTTGTACCTTGGGCAGGAGAAGACGAAATGGGTGACCGTCTTGTATATCATGGCCGCAGTGGCAGTTGCTTTTGTCAGAATTGTTGTGGTAGTTGGAGGCCCCGGTTCATGCGTAGCCAGGTGTAGGCTCGGACGCCGAAAGCTAGAGCTACCCTTCCTTCGCTTCTGCGCCGCCTCAGGGCCTGCCTGATCCCCCCTTCAGTGCCAATGGAATCCTTGAGCTACCTATCCAAGTGCCAAAGCGAAGGACGCTAGCTGATCGTCGTTGTGGATACCCTTTATGCCGATGTGGGAGCGTACCCACGGAGATGGAAGTGTCGTACTTCCTCAAGTAGTCTCCTTCGATCAGCAGATCAGCGAGCTCCGTCACTATGCCGCTCCTTGATGGAAAGCCTCAGGAGGTATTACAGTAATTGTTGACCAGATGGTAGCAGCCGAGTCAGATAGGATTGCGAACATTGAGGAGTCCTTGTGTGTTCTTAGGGCAAGTACCTTGGCTTGTCGTTCGGCAGCTGTAACCATGGTTTACTACCTCAGGTATGAATGTCCTGATGACAGCGGGGTACCTCGTCTGTTTTCTGTGTAAAAGCCAGCGGCGCAGTGGCCTGCTCTCTCTGTGCCTATCTGCCTTTGTCAGTGGAGTCTGGACCTGATAAGTGCCATTGCTTCCCTGGCCTCGGAATTCCTTGTTCATTACTCGGATCCGTTCGTGGGTGTCCAGTCAGTCGCTGCTAGGCATCCTTATAACTAGTACTGTGTAAGAGGCTGGTTTCGTCACATTTTCGTTGCATGATAAATACCAATAAACCGGTGGACAAAGCAGCAACATGAGAGTAAGGTTATAGAGCTTCAATGCTGTTATTAAGCGGCTATTGCCAGATGATGCCGAGAGGCCTGACTGAAGTTATGAAGAAAGCATGGCCGAGGGATACAAAAATCGAAGAAACAAAGGGTAATATTGAAGTCGGATAGATGCGGATGAATAAATAAGCAGCACGGTAAAAATAAACATGAGTGTCATCAAAGTGAAATATGCTGTCTGTCTTGTTCTTCGTTGGGGGTGGCCGTTCCGTAGTTGAGGGGAATCGATAAGTGAGGCGGCATTTAATGTGGAGCAGCCGAGCGATCAGGGGCCTGGCATCGGATCGGGGTCCGCAGATGGCATGGAAATACGCAATCGGAAGGTTGGAGGACCCGTTCTGTGTGTGCGGAAAGATCCAGAATGCGGGTCACTTGATGGAATGCGCTTGGACTGGAAATGGGACTGGAAGGAACAGTGAGGAGGCGGATGCGGATCAGGGATGGTACGAGACCGGATTTGTTTCGGCAATGCTGTCTCCCGTCGTAGGTTAGATTAAATTGAACACCAGTAATGAATTAAATAAAAAACAATACGAGCAAGGCTAGGAAGCAAGTGTTGCAGGATAAAGCGAAAGCTTGCGATTGGTGGGCGAGTATTATGAATAAAATGAAAGAGGGGGGGGGAAGAGGGGATAAAACAAGTGCCGATAGATGTTAGCAGGAACCTACTTTTTCCCTCTACTTCTTCGCTTTCCCCCTACTTCTGCAAAGGTCAGAGTGGTGCCAGCTGGAGATGGTCATGATCCCGAGGTAGAAGGTAAAAGGCTGTCGTCCAATTGCTCTTAGCACAAAGTAGGAAAGCTGGGGAAATGAAACACCTCAGCAGGCTGCCGTGCTAAGTGGAGCGGCAAGGCGTGATCAGCCAAATTCTAGCGGTCCTCACTTATAGTGCAGGGCTGCGAGCGAGGAACTGGTAGCGGAATGACCGAACTATGTGGTTGGGGCTTGGAAAGGCAGGAAAGGCCATGGAGCTTGCAGGCATCGAGGAGCGGGAGGGCAAGTTGAAGAAGAGAATCCGGTGGGCAGCCTCAGTCCATGAAAGGAACAGACCAACGCTGAGAACATTATCGCGCCTGATAATGGTGTGCCTGGATAGCGGACGGTAAAGAGCCAGGAGAAGGGTGGGATGCAGAGTGGTGTGTGAAGGTGTGGGAGACCTTGTGGAGGTGATGTCTCGCCGCGGGATGGGCTAGAACTCGGTTCTGTCTTTCTGTATTTTCATATTTCCGTTCTGTATGAGCGGGGCAGGGACTGGCCCTAAGGTCGGGAAATCGTCATTCGTCCTGGACATGCGATCTCTCATCATAGTTTAGACCAACTTGAATAGAGTACTGGATTATAACGAAAGCAGGCCACGTTGGGGAGCTGGTTCGAGAGAGCTTTGGTTAGCGGAACTGAACGTGGATAAAGCGGAGGAGGATTAGTGATCAGAAAGAGTATTTGGAGGGAGAGATAGCCGAGGTAGGGGTGGAGATGGTGGCGGTGGATGCAGCGGATGCGGCGGACGCGGCGGAAGTAGAGGAGGTAGCAGAAGAAGTGGGGTCACAGCGGCAGTGGCGAAGGGCACTGGAGATAGGAAGCGGCAGAGGCAGTGAGGTCGCACAGGCAGTGAGGTCGCACAGGCAATAAGGTCGCAGAGGTAGTAGAGACTAGCTGAGGTAGTGGTGGAGATAGCGGAGGCGGTGGAGGTAGAGGTGGCAGAGGCGAAAGGCACCAGAGG
>ML121614.1:43643-93742 GCA_003788615.2 Terfezia boudieri ATCC MYA-4762 | reverse complement strand
TGCGCGCAATTAATCAAGTTCGTTCAGGAAGTCCTGGACAGTTCACATGCTCGTTTTTTTGCGGATATCCTGGAAACCCTGTGACTTTTCAATGCAGGCATTCGGTTTGCGAAGAGGGCCTGATGCTAGCCTTTTCTATGTTTGCCATCAAATGCCCAACATGTTGGACAACGCTCGATGGACTACCGGTAGGTAGACTAGCATTTGGACCACCTGGGCGTCAATCCGGAGTTAAAGGCGATTCTGCTATATCTTTATCTTGATCATACGTATGATGGGGCACCTCGGGAATACTAGGATGGATGGTTTATTACATAGCTGCTTGCTCTGAAAAGACCTATCTGGGCTTCTCGCTATATAATATATATTAGCTTTTGATTGAGGTTGGGATTGGCTTATTGATTTTTTTCTGGCTTCTCTTTATGTACCATACCAATATTAGCTTTGAATTGATGTTGGGATCGGCTTATTGATTTTATTCTATATACCATACCACATATTTACTTTGAATTGAGGTCCGGTTTGGTTCATGACCGTGAGAAAACCGTGAAAGCCTGTACTCTGTTTGGTGTTTCATGAGGATTTCGTCTATATCCACAAATATCCTTCACCTGACAGGCATAGTCTTCCTATGTGAATGAGCACCCAAAGCCCAAATCCAATAAATAGTTCCGAGACAAGGCGATGTTTGTTCGTAATCAGATAACTTGGCTATAAACAAGCTAGAGTAATGCTTGAATTATAGTATATAGGTAGGTATACCGTTGAGGATAGTTGCCAAATGGCTTCCTATATTCATTGCCATTTACTAACTCAAATGATGATAGCGCTTCACACTTCGGATTTGTAGTCCATGTAATCTTCCTCGATTTTCGGGGTATGGATCCAGACAAGAAAAGCTGCTCGAACCATATATGGTATTGGTGACCTCTCTCTGGCAATTTCGCTTTTTCGGGGCATGCTCATATTGTATTATGCGCGGAAGCCCATACCGGTATTGTCTTTTTCGGGAAATGCTCATGTTGGCTTGTTCGAGGCATGCTCATACGTTATTGTCTAGGTACCTACCGGTATGTGCACGAAATGTAAAGCACAGGAGTGTGTACAGCGATAGGAATATTTTAGCGGAGCCTTTCCGGAAGCTCAAGTCTACTATATAGGATGCTGAGTATCGTGGAGTGAAGCGTGTATGCAATGCATGAATGGGAGCGTTAATAACGCGTGTAGTACTTAGTTACGAGATGTTGCCGCGCGTAATAGCTAGGGGCAGGGCGAATATAGTTGACTTGCAATAAGTACACTGAATCTCATAGACTCCCAGGTGGATTACATTTTAACTCGGGTGCCGCTTGTAAAACCACCTCCACTCGCATGTAAAATCGTTGTTTGCTCTCAATACTCGTGGGGAGGATACTAACCCTCTAGCATGTGTAAACCCACCATGCATATATTCAAACTCGCTGTACCACAATCCCCGCCTGCCGTTTCAAAATGTTTCAATCCCAATCTCGCTATGGCCTGGAAATGAGGAGTTTATTGCATTATCAATTGGTAATATGAGCTCCTGAAAAGAATTTCTCTCATTATTGAAGAGGTCGTCTTTTGGCACCCAATCTTTTTTTTTTTTTTTTTTTTTTTTTTTTTTTACTGTTTTTTTTTTTTTTTTTTTTTTTTTTAAATACTCAGTACTCCTATTCAATCCCAATGAGGGGACTATGAGGAGCCACCCGGAAGCCCGGGTGGATTCAGAACAAGGCAAGTTAATCTGCCATGTCCGCCGCGCGCAGGAAGCAGAAGACTAAATACAAATATTGTATACCACGAAACAGTGTAAATCAGAACATTGCGAAAGACAAGAAACTGTGTGCGTCAGAACATTGTGTGAGGGAAACAGTACCGTGGGAAATTCGTTAAACGTGTAATCACACGCAAGCCCCCCTGCTGTCATTAACCGGCTGGTGCCAGATGACCTCTGAGGGCCTGACTGAGGCCTGCGTAATTGTGTATAACCCCTGCTCTCTTTTGCGCCTTGCGAGTTAATCTTAGACGCGGCGTCCGAAGAGCTTCCTATACAGAAAACCAAAAGGCCTCCACCGCGTCCCAGTCCTCCTCCCCCTCCTCCTTTATCCATATTGGACGGTCTAGGTCCTCCCATTCTCTTATGTTGCCTAGGCTCCGTCTCTGTTCACGATAACTAGGGCACTCGAATGTGATATGATGCCCGTCCTCCGAGTGGTGTCCACAGTCGCACATGCCTGAGTCCGCCTTTCCTATCTTGTGTAGCCAGGATCTCTGGGGCCCCCGGTCGGTCCGGAGCCAGGTGTAGGCCGAAAGGGAATGGCGATTCTAGTCGCTTCTCCTTATGCCACATCCTGGGGCCGACCTAGTTTTGGCACGAGAAGCTTTTGAGGCCTGTCTGATTCCCCCCTCCGTCACCAGTGGTTCTTGGACGCTGAATTGCCCTCGCGCGGATGCCAGGGCCGCCAGCTCATCGGCCTCTTCATTCCCTTTTACGCCAATGTGGGAGCGCACCCAGGAGATTAAGGTGTCATAGTGATTTTGATGGCGCTCCGCCAGGAGGTCTCCTAGCTCTATCTCAATCCCGCTTCTGGGTGGTTTGACGCCTTGAGAGACCTCGATAGCTGAGGAAATGGCCGAAGACGAGTCCGAGAGGATAGCCACCATGGGTGTGTCCTTGTGTGCTTTCAGGGCGAGAATGATCGCCTCCCTTTCTCCGTCGGCGACTGTGGCTTCCTCTCCCAGATAAAACGTTGACCTTGCAGTCGGATTCCCCCTCCTGTCCTCGGAAGTCATTGCTGATGCGACGTGCCCCTGTCTCCCTGTCCCATCCGTGTAGCAAACTCTCCATCCTTCATCCAGCAAGCCTCCTATCTTGGCTGCCCAACCACCCTTGGAGTTGGAAAACGGGTTGGAGGGTTCATAGAGGGTGTTGTGTATGAGGCTGCTGGGGTTGGAGTAGTCGCAATCACCAAAGCTTAGGTTAGCCAGCTCGAAGGACGTGGCTGCTTGAAAGGCTCTGCCTATGGCGTTGTTGGCGAATTCGGCTGCGTTCCTGATATGTGAGTTGCCGGTGCGTAACGCTCGTGCAACCCAGCAGTTTAGTGTGTCTTGTACCTTGACCTCTAGAGGCTCAACGTTGGCGATGTATCCCAGTTTCTCCCCTGAGCTCCCGTGGTAAGCTCCACAGATCCTGCGGAGCGCAAGGTACTCCAGCCGCTCCATCCGATTGAGACTAGGATTGGTGTCCCTCCCCCCCCGACCCCCCCAAAGCTCTGCTCCCCACAAGAAAACAGGGCGAACGAGACCTGTGTACATACTTCTGAGTGCTCGGGGGGACATGCCTCCGTTGCTGTTACCCAAGCGTAGGAGGACATTCAACGCGGCCTCGGCCTTCTCTGTTCTGGCTTTTATGTGTTTCTTGAAATCGTTAAAAGACTTGGTACATCCACGGGACAACGGACTGCATAAACGCCCAGCCTTCCGAGCCAAAGAAAAGCAACCGAAATAACCCCTTCCCTCCCCCACCACGCCCCCTACGGGCCCATCCCCAAATAAAATGACCTCCTCCGCCACGCCCCCTCCTGGCCCTCCCCTATCCCCGAGCCTCCTGCTCATACCAGGTTCAGGTAGGCGAAGAAGGTGCCAGCCAAATCCACTATGGCCACCTTCCCCCCATCCTTCACCTTCTTCACCCACCTCTTCCTGTCGTCCACCTCTTCCCAGGTACTCCACCTTCTGCCTATGCCTGCCTGTTTCTGCTTGTTCCCCGCACTTCCGGCAAGTAGGGTCAACCGTGTCATCCAGTTTGGCACGCCAGGATTGTAGGTTCCCTTTTCCCGTCCTGCATTGGACGTAGTTGACCTTGCCCTCCTTCCCCACCTCACTACCCTTCCTGTCCCAGCCCCCAGCACCTTGCTATCCTTCTCCCGCATCCTCCTCCATTCTTGCTTTAGGCCTCCCTCCGTAATCTGAGGGAAGTTCAACTCCTCCGTCCCTGATTTGGCGAGGCTGTCTGCTCGTTCGTTGCCAGGTATGCCCACGTGAGCTTTTACCCAGCCGAGTCTGACCGACCCCTCGCCCAGAGCCACCTGCCTTGCCTTTAATTCCTGGCCGATGCTTACCAGGTCGGCCGTCCTCGCTTTGCCTCTCTTGCCTGCATTCTTGATTGCTACAACCGCTGCTTGTAAGTCTGTTAGTATCAGGACTCTCCACTCTAGCGGTGCCGTTGCCAGGGCTTTCTCAATGCCTGCCACCTCCCCGTCCCATACCGTGGCAACTCTTCCTAGGCCTACACACCCCTGTATCTTCCTCCCCTCTGAGCACCAGCCTCCTCCTCCTCGCCCATCCTCCCCCATGCTTCCATCAGTGTATACGACAACTGCATCCTCTTTGATGGTATCGATCTTTCTTGCCCATTTCTCCGGCTCATCCTCCTTAGTTAGCTTGAAGTCTACTATTGGAATGTTGATAATCGGGGATGGTCCTCCCAGGCTTATCTTTTCATTGCCTTCCTCCTTCAGGTAGCCCGCCTTGCTTCGGATAGCCGACATCACCGAGGTGAACTCGTCCTTCAGCTGGTACGGCTCGCTGAAGTCATCCCAGGCTCTCCCCCCTTCTCTATTCCTCCATGTATCCTTGCACCAGAGGTCCCCTAGTGTACTAGGATCTCTCATCATTTTGCACATCATCCTAGCCTGCGTTGCATCTAACACCATCCTCGGTGTTTCCACCCCACAATCTGGCTTATCAGATCCCTCCTGGAGCCATGGGTTGCATTAACGTATTTCTTAAGAGCCTGGTATTGGAGTTTTTCGAACTCCTCTTCCCAGTCCCTTTGCCCCCTCCAGGCGAGTTCCGCCCCCCATAGAGCCACCGCTCTTATCATGCCCGTATAGACCGCTCTCCAACTGATGGCACTCATGCCCCAATTGGAGTTTCCTAGCCCCCCCAGCTGGCCTAGCATCTTCCTCGCCTTGGCTATCCTATCCCTCCAAGGCACCCAATCTTAATTATGTTAAAATAAAAATCTTGATCTTGGTAAAATCTTGCCATGCTCAATCGCACCACATTAAATTCCCCGACGCCTTCTTCTGGCTAAAATCACCACCAGACTGAATGCTCACAAATCACTTTCATATAAGCTCAAATTCACTGTCCAAACCGCTTTAGAAGTTAGCATCCAAATCACTCTAGATACCAATGTCTTTTTTTTTTTTTTTTTTTTTGAGTTTATACGTCCATAGACTCGGAGCCTAAGGCTATGAACGGCCCCATTCTCACAATATATACCCTGCGTCTCATAAATCACCAAATTCTTGCTGCCTCTCATACGTCCTATGCCAGTCCCATGCATGCGCTCAAAGTATATGCACTGCCTCTATACAATTTGGAAGAAAAATCTGCATTCGGAAGAGTATATCAACAGCCTGGATATCTGCGTCCATATGAGCCTAGAGTTCACTGTCCAAATCAGCCTAGTATTCGTGAGCAAAATAGCCTGGATATTCGTATCTAGATGTGCCTCAAAGCCACCTGCATATCCGCATCCATATGAGCCTCGAATTCAGTATTCAAATGAGCCCAGTATTCATTCACGTGCAAAAAAGGCTATATATTCACATCCATATTAGCCTCGAATTTACCATCCTAGTATCTGATGGAATGTGTCAACGATGTTCATTCCTTCATGTGTGTTTGTCTTTTTTGATGTGCTTATGTAGTCCATTTCGTGATGGAAAACATATGAAGCATTTCCGGCATTTGTAACCCTTATCTGTAGTCTGTATATTCATCGCATCTCGGAATTTCTCGAAAGGTTCTCTTGGGAGAGGTTTCGTTAATGTATCCGCTATCATGTTTTTGTTTCCACATACGATAACCAGCATTGGCCGTTTTTGACCAATTCCGTAATAAATCGTTCTCGTACGTGAATGTGTTTTGTACGTGGTTTAAACTCCTTCGTTTTCGCCAGTGCTAGGGCTCCCTGGTTATCCTTTAATAACTGTCCTTGCACTTTTTCTCCCAAGTATTCCAGGAATGCTGATAACCACATAAGTTCTTTTGCTGTCATATCGTCTGATAAGGATGCTTGTGTCATCGAACTACACCCCAAAAAGATCTCTGAAAAAGTCAGTCTTCATCCACATCCACTGGCTTTTCGAAGTCTATTATCTGCAGTACTCCTACTCTCATAAAGAGGACTCTCATCGCTTTTTTCCATGTGCAGTAGTTCGTGTCACCTAGAGGGGGTATGCTTGCATTCCCTCTATCGAATTTCGAAGGTAGAGTGAAGTCTTCCATAGTTACGGGCATCTTGATCGGTCGGAAAAGAAAGTTTTTCTTCAAAAACAACCGAGGGTCATAACCTGATGGAATGTGTCAACGATGTTCATTCCTCTGATCATCTGGGAGAAGGAGAGGCCTTCTCCCTAGATAGAGTCTAAGCCTAAGGACGTCACTCAGAGTCTAACCTTCCTAATAAGGTGGTACTATCAGTATCCACACTAAATATTCATATTCATATTCGCATCGAATTTACCGTACCGTATTACCTTGCAAAACAGCCTCGAATTCACTTTCCAAATGACCCTAGTGTTAACAAAAGATATGTGGATATCTTGTTAGGCAGCGGAAGTGGTCCTGGCGAGGCAGCGGCAAGCACGGGTGCACAGCAGATCTCTAGTAATAAACCTACTGGAGCGGATGGTAATACGAGTGCGAACGAGGCGAATTGAAGACTTGCTTAATTGCAGATAAAATACAGTTCCGGAGAGATGTCAATATACACGGAAGTTCAGGGTAAGATAGCTCGCAGGGATTGTAGGAAAATCAAGAAGTGAGCGAGCGACAACGTTCAACATGATCAACCCAAACATACGTATGCGATGATATAGCAATGATAATATCAGTGCGATAATAATGACATAGGTAGAGAAATGATGTTGATAGATGACTTCGCCGGATATCCTGAGAATTCAGGGTAACGGTAACAAAAAGATATGTGGATATCTTGTTAGGCAGCGGAAGTGATTCTAGTGAGGAAGAGTGCGATAATGCAACTGAGAACGATGCGAATTGAAGACTAACGAAAAATACAGGTCCGGAAGAGCGATGTCTATATACATGGAAATTCAGGGTAAATGACAAGCGCAGGGATGTGTTGTTAATCGGCCAATAAGAATCAAGGAAATGCAAGGATTGCGAATAGCGGTCGGTGGTAACCACAGTGACTCAATCCCAACATATGAAAAAATACTTGCGTACGTGCGGACGTAAGATGCATGCGTATGCGCGGCAAGTTCAGCTGAATATTGCTGTTGTGGCAATAATAGCTTTGATAGATAGCGCTCTGCCGGACAGCGGCTTTGCCGGACAGCGGTTGGCGCAATAGTAATCTCCGGGTGTGCTGGATGTGCGCTCCAACAAGTATCCCCATGCAAAACAGTCCAGATATTCTTATCCATCTTCACCTCGAATTTACCATCCCTATGAGTCCAGTATCACTTTGTAAAACAGCCTGGATATTCATATCTATATTAGCCTCCAATTTACCATTCCCATAGTTAAGCCCAGTATCCCCGTGCAAAACAGCCTGGGATCGATTCACCATCCATCAGGTTTCACCTCGACTATGTCCACTCGTTAGGACCGCATATGAGTCAAGTACTGAGTAACCCCCCAAAAAAAGGATTCCTCACACCTATGACCGTACCTATACTCCGTATTAGCCTCCAATTGAACCGAGAAACCCATTGAGATAAGCCTCCTCCAGTATCCACCGTGCACCCTAAACAGCCCAAGCATATTCACATCCAACGACAACTCCAAGGTTCACAGGACCCAGGAGGACAGAGGCTCACAAGGCTTGTAAAACAGCATAGATAATCGGATCTACATTAGCCTCGATTGACAGATGACCCATGCAGGGTCGATAAAGTATCCCTGAGCAAAACAGCCTCGAAATAAATAGCCAGCTCTTCAAGCCTCGACAAAGTCACGTGAGCTCCAAAAGTGAGCCCACTATCAGCTTTGCAAGAATCATGGGCTCTACAGGATAGTCAAAGGATCTATAAGCTCGTATGAAGCCTCGCAAAAAAACATTCCCATAGCTAAGCCCAGTATCCCCGTGCAAAACAGCCAACTGTGATAGTCACATCCATCTTCGCCTCGAATTCACAGACCCCATAAGTCCAGTGTCACCTTGCAAAACAGCCTGTATATTCGTATCCAGATGAGCCTCGAATTCACTGTCCAAATGAGCCTAGTATCCATGAGCAAAACAGCCGCATCCATATGAGCCTCGTATTCACCGTCCCTATGAGTCCAGTATCACCTTGCAAAACTGCCCAGATATTCACATCTATATAAGCCTCGAATTCACCATCAAAATGAGCCTAGTATCACCTTGCAAAACAGTCTGGATATTCACATCCATATGAGCCTCGAATTCACCGTCCCTATGAGTCCAGTATCATCTTGCACAACAGCCTGGATATTCGCATCCATTTTCCCGTTCAAATGAGTCTGGTACCCGCGAGCAACACAGCCTATATATTCACATCCATATGACCCTTACCAATGAGCCTAGTATCCGTGAGCAAAACAGCCACCATATTCGCATCCATATTCGCCTCGCATTCACCGTCCAAATGAGCTCAGTATCCCTGTGAAAAACAGCCTGGATATTCGCATCCATATGACCTTGCAAACCAGCCTGTATATTCGCATCCCGATTAGCCTCGAATTCACCGTCCAAATCGCCTTAGAAATCAGTGTGAATGTAGGGAACTCACTGCCAGAATCCCGGTGGGTTGGAATGAATAGAGGCGGGAATGAGGGTTGGAAGGTCTGGGAATTTGCTATATCTCATCGTGCTGAATTAGCTATGACCTCAAGTACACATTAAACTATTTTGCTACATATGCAATAGTTCAATCAGATCAGCATGGTCCCAAGCGCATGTTAAACCCCATTCATGCTCTTAAAATTACTCTGCAAATCCGCATTACTATAATTGCAATAGCTTGACGTTGAACCACAGAGCTCATTCCTGCTTTGTCTACATAGTTGCGCACGGGGTGTGGGGAGGTCAGAACGTCGCACATGCTGTCTCACTACGGAGTACGTCCAGTATATTGATGAAGATGTTGGCAAGATAGGCTTAGTGTTGCTTTTAATGCCGTCGGATGTGCATGAGGTGTATAATTAAGGTATATTGCCAGTTTGATGTCTATTTGAAATTGTCCCTTTGCTCATCCCATACAGATAATCCCATAGAAATTAGAAGCGTAATAGAACTCCATGACTACCCAATCGGGGCAAGTGTCACATCCTATTGTGGTAGTGACCAGCGGTGGCTGACAACTGTTTGTTTCTTGAATTCCCGGGTATATTTTTATGAAATGTGGGAATTTAAGCGCAACGATTGCACTTATGCGAAAAAGACATAATAGAGGGAGCAACCATTTATTAGTAAATAAAAAAATAGCCGCACACTATGTGGTTATCTACCATCATTAACTACCCCTCTTACGCTCCTTGAACAGTAATCAGAACACGTCCAAACCTCCGATATGGCTATGTACTCAAGATCAAGGTCATCTTCACACTTCAGAGTGCGAGTTATCTTGTGAGGTAGATCAATCAGAAATTACCCATATAAAACCTCCTATTATGAGCGCTGCCTCAAGCAATAAAACACCAACCCGAAAAGGTTAAGCCGTCGCTATTGCTAATGTTCTTGCAGTCGCCGCCTGTTTACACTACCGTAGAGACTCGAGTTATATAATAGGGGTATTCAAACCTGATTTTGAACGCCGTTTAAACCGTTCCTTGAACGGTTTGCGCGTACTAAATTTTAAGTGAGGATGGTCACGCTTAAACTGATTAAAAGGGCCGTTTAAACGGCCCCTTTTGAACGACACGCTAAAATTGGGTCTTAGCCCAATTTGGTATAGATATATCAGGGTAGTCGCTAGTCTTGTGAACCAGAGGAAATCGCTAGTGGCTGGCAGCAGCACGTGAGTGCATTGCCAAGCCAAGTGCGCCTGAGAGAGTGCACCTGAAATGCCAAAGTGTCCCTAAGGGGAGTGTCAGCCAGTATTCAGCAGCCTTAGTCTTGAGTAGCCTCATAGTTATCACCTCGCAGGACAGTTCTACTTCATCGTCAAGTATGCCTCGAGTCAGCCAACGGAAGGTTCTTATCGAATGGTTCCTATGGGGTATCGAAAGACATCAAGCTCACTTGGATCAGGAAAGATTCCAGGATTTCTTACAGCGAACTATGCGCCAGTTACAGCAGGAGCTAGGTGATCCAATGGACATAGATGATGGCTCAAGCGTGACCGTGACACTCAGCGAGACGGAGGATTCAGATAGCATAAGTTCACTTCTAAGTAGCGAATGGGACTCGGAGGATGATGCTTTTATCGCAAGGTTTCGGAGAACATCCCAAGGTTTCGCATGCCAAGGGGGTCTTATGCCACATCTGACCTAGCGTAGGAACACGTGAAAAATCCGGCCTCTACCCCAATTGAGCCTAGCTGTTTTCAGCCTTGGCGTCCAAGCGACCCAAAAATCAATGAGCATAAGCGGTCATTTAATCGGCTGTTTTGCGCGGTCGCAAAACAGGGTATTCACACCTAGAACGGTTAAAATCGCCCAACTTACCGTTCAAAAAAAAATCGTTCAAAATCAGGTTTGAATACCCCTAGTAGCGCTATCACTTTACATATGCGTGGGACACGTAGATCATAAGCCATGGCTGACCTGAAACATATCAATTTGAGCGCGACTAAAGATCAGAACGAAGAGTAAAAACAATAGAATCTAAGTCTTCTGCCGGCTCCTCAGGTAACTCATGAGAGTCATCGATATCGCTACTAGTACTCGTTCCAATTTCGAAATCCTTTGCTGCAAAGCCTTTAATCTGAAGCTCATGATCTCTACTTCCATCCACTGGAAGAGGAGTAACTCCCAGGTCCCGGAATGCCTTCTGAATCATAGCTTCTTTATCTTTGCAAAATTGAGTCCATGCAGGACCGACAACATGGGTTGTCATAACCCGCCGGTCTCCAACTGCCCAGACAAAGCCGGGATTCTCGCGCTCCTTGTTGTCGATGTAGAGTTCCGTGTACTCTCGTAGATACTGCTTAAAAGGCTTATTGATTGCAGTGTTGGTTGAACTAATCCAGTACATCCACCAGGGATTAAAGAAGGTGTGATATTTGCTGACCGTAGACTCTGTAAGACATCGGGAGTGGTATGAAATGCTGCAGCATCGAGTAATAATAGTGAAGGACCACTACCAAGTGCCGATATAATTTCTTCTGCTATAGATCTAAGAAATAGCTGCTCGTTATTGTAGGCTGTTGGATTATATTCCACCGTAACGTCAGGATGATATAGATGACCTTCTGACTTTCTGATTGTAGCTTTCGGTCCAGTAGTACCAGTTTCGGCTTAATATATGACTTTCCATCAGCAAAAAGATATAAGATAAGAGTAGCTTGTCTCTTCCTGAAACTGCCTTGACTTTTGTAGCTATATTTGCTGACAGTGCTTGTAGAGGCCTTCTTGATGGCATTGTGATAGTCTGGTTGCTACTCGCAAGTATAGTGGATAATTACGCGTACCTACATTCTATCTCCTGCGTTCACATAACAATGAGCACGGGCTTGTCTCGTGAGATCTTGAAACCCACATATGTGATAGCGCTACTATATAACTCGAGTCTCTACGGTACATTAACATCAAAACCTTGCTAAACATTCTTTTTTCTTTTTCCGTAACTTTCAGGCTATTTCTGCTTAGTAACGATAACCATAACAAGAAAAGCTTGCTAAATCTCTCTAATATAGAAATAAAACAGAATATTATAGCTTTGAAATATTTGAAGCGCTAGTAATCACCACCGCGGCGCGTTACCCTACCTAAGTGTGATATTTTTTTTTTTTTTTTTGAAGTCTGTACGCTTATGGAGCCTAAGGCCATGAAGCGGCCCCGATCCCTCATCTTAAAAGACTCGGTACACCCTCGGGACAACGGGCCACATAAACGTCCTGCCTCCCGAACCTAGGAAACAATATAACCGAGATAACCCCTGCTTCCCCCTCCACGCCCTCTTTTTCCGGCCCGCCCCCCCAGTAGATATAGCCTCCCCCACCACGCCGCCTACCGGCCTTCCCCCGGAAACAAAAGAAACTCATAGCCCACCCCCCCTTCTCACCGCACCCCCTTCGTTTCTCACGACAGCTCTAGGTTGGAGAAAAACGTCTCCACCAAGTCTATCGACCTCTCTTCACCCCCGTCCTTAATCTTCTTCAACCACCTCCTCTGTTCATCCATCTCCTCCCACGTTCCCCACCTTCTGCCGATTTCCTCCCCCCGTGGACACACCAGAGCTACGTGTTTGCCTGTCTCCACTTGGCGTCCGCAAGTCCTGCACATCGGGTCCACCGTGTCATCCAGCTTATTTCTCCAGGACTGTAAATTTCCTTTACCAGTCCTGCAGTGGACGTACTTAACCCGTGCCTTCCTTTCCCACCGTATCACTCGCCCCTCTCCGCAACCCCGTACCTTCCTTTCTGCCTCCCTCATCCTCTTCCACTCCTGTTTAACCCCCCCTTCCGTAATTTGTAGCTCCTCCGGCTCCATCCTCACTGAGCCTTCCTTGGCTAGGGCATCCGCTCTTTCATTCCCCGGAATTCCGATATGCGCTTTGACCCACCCGAGTCTCACCGCGTCCGCCCCTAACCTGTCCTGTCTCTTCCTTATTTCTATCAACAACTTGCCCAAGTCCGCCGTCCTGTACCTTCCTCTCCTCCCAGCCTTAACCGCCGCTGAGACTGCGGCCTGAGAATCCGTGAGGATTACCACCTTCCAGTGGTCAGGCAAGCTTTCCACGGCCCCGGCCAGGCCAGCCACCTCCCCATCCCATACCGTGGCTAACCTCCCCAGGCCTACGCATCCTTTCACCACCCCTCCTTCTGAACACCATCCCCCGCCCACTTTACCCGACTCATTCATGCTGCCATCGGTGTAAATTGCCACACTTTCACCTTTGATCTCCTCAATCCTTCTGACCCACGATGAAGCCTTAGCCGCACCCGTTAACCCCAGGTCGACTACCGGTATGCCCACCGCCTCAACTAATCCCCCAACACTCACCTTCTCCTCCTCCTCTTCCACCAGTCTCCCTACCTTACTCAGAACTGCTGACATCGCCGACGTAAAGCCATCTCCGGCAGGGAAGGGCTGACTGAAGTCCCCCCAATCCCTCCCTCCTTCGTTATTTCTTTCGGCCTCCTGGTCCACCCACAGGTCCCCCAATGCTGAGGGGTCCCTCAACATTTTGCCGGCCAATCTGGCCTGAGCTGCATCCAAGACCATCCTCGGGGGTTCGACTCCCGCAATCTGGCTCACCAACTCCCTTCTTGACCCCTGTACCGCATTCACACACTTCTTTAGGGCCTGATATTGCAACTTCTCAAACTCCTCCTCCCACACCTGTTGCCCTCTCCATGCTAGCTCCATGCCCCATAATGCGACCGCTCTAATCATCCCCGTGTACAGCGCTCTCCAGCTACTCGCACTCAAGCCCCAATTGGCATTTCCTAGGCCGTTTAGGCATCCTTGTAACCTTTTGGCCTTGGTCCTTAAGTGTGAAATATAGTATGGCAATATCCAACAATTCGCTAATATGAAGCCTTTTAAGGTCTGAATATAAGGTGCATCTAAAGTATCTTTTTTTTTTTTTGTTTAATTCTCATTACAGTGAAGTCTCGTTATAAGAAACCTCGTTATAAGAAACCTCTCGATATAAGAAACAGTGCCCCGGTCCCGCCAGAATTTGTATGGGAAAATAAGAAACTCTCGCTATTAGCAGGTTTCTTAAGTCTTTGCTTAGTAACACATACAGTTTCTTATATCGAGGTTGTGGTTGGTGTTGCTGGAGCCGCATATGTCCTCGCATTTTGTGAATTGTTACTCAACACGTTAATATATTAGAATTAGGCAAACAAAGTCTTATGCTACTCATCTATAACTGGTGTACAAGATCAATTATTGTCTGAGTGCTACGAGAGTCATGGCATCAAAGCAGACCCAAACCCGCCAGATATGGACTGAAAAAGAACGTAAAACTCTTGCACGGACTTTTCATAATTTTTGTGTATATATCTCGCTATAAGAAACCTCTCGTTATAAGAAACTCCAAGCCGGTCCTGAGGAGTTTCTTATAACGAGACTTCACTGTACTCCTATTCGGTCCCAGTAAGGTACACGGAAGTGACCCCTGCCTCCCCCGCCATGCCCGCTATCCAGCCTTTGTGACTTTCTGCCGATTTCTTCCCGCGTGGACACACCAGGGCTATGTGCCTGTTGTCTCCACGTATCGGCCACATGTCCTACACATAGGGTCAACGGAATCATCCAACATGTTCCGTGAGGATTGGAGGTTGCCTTTCCCGTTCCTATAGTGGACGTAATTGACCCGTGACTTTCTATCCCACCTCCCCACCTACCCCCTCTCACCCCAACCACCTTCCTTTCTGCCTCCCTATTCCTCCTCCATTCCTGTATCAGGCCCCCCTCCGTGATCTGGTGTTCTTCCAGGTCGGGGTCTTCAGCACCTTTAAAAACATCTGCTCTCCTATTGCTAGGGATGCCAACATGTGCCTTCACCCAGCCGAGCTTGACACCATGTGGTCCTAACTTCTCCTGCCTCTCTCTAATCTCCATGACCACGCTGCCTTGGTCTGCAGTCCTGCATTTTCCCCTCCTACCAGCCTTCCTTACAACCCCTATTGCTGCTTGAGAATCTGTAGGATGAGTATCTTCCATTCTGGAGGTGACTCTTCTAGAGTTTTCCTGATTCCCGCTACCTCTCCATCCCACACCGTACACGGACGGCCTAACCCCACACTTCCCTTCGAACTTTCTCCCTCTGAACACAACCTCCTCCGACTTTCCCCTCTTCGCTCATGCTTCCGTCAATGTAGACTATCACAGCATCTTCCTTCACCTCTTCAATTTTCCTCGCCCATCGGTCTGCCTTTACATCTGTTGTGAGGCCCAAGTCAATATAGGGTATGTTAGTGACTGGGACTTCTCCCCCTGAAGTTCTGAACTCAGCTTCTCATTCCCCTCCTCCTTCAAAATGCCTGCCTTATTCATGATAGCGGACATAACCGAGGTAAACCATCCTTCGGGTACATAATATGGTTCGCCAAAGTCAACCCACGCCCTTCCTTCCTCAATAGTCCTCCCCGATTCATTACCCAACCACAAGTCCCCGAGTGCTTTCGGATCCCTCATCATCTTGCCAGCCAGCATTGCTTGGGAAGTTGGGGGGCATCAAGTACCATTCTTGGGGACTCGACTCCAGCGATCTGGCTTACCAATTCCCTTCTAGACCCATGTGTCGCATTAACACACTTCTTCAAAGCCTGATACTGGAGCTTCTCGTTTCTCGAACTCTTCTTCCCAGTCCCTTTGGCCCCTCCAGCCCAAGTCTGCTTCCCACAAAGCCACCGCCCTGATCATGCCTGTGTAGGCTGATCTCCAACTATTCGCGCTCATGCCCCAATGGGAATTTCCCAGGCTCATCAGCATCTTTTTCTCAATTCTCGCCTTCCAGTGTTCCTTGAAATTCAAGCTCTCGTCCAGTCCTTATTTTGCGGCCTCCTCTTGTTCCTCAATACCAGCCTCTCATGCTTACTCTTCTCCAGGGGAAGGCGGTTTTCCCTGGCTACCCTATTCACCACATTGTCTGCTTCCACAAGCAAGAGAATCCAATGCTGATTCCCGCGTGAATTCGAACCCATATGCAGATATACAGTGGAGATCGTCTACATTATTACATATGAAGGAAGCTCATTGTCCCAGGGGCCCACTGCTCTCTCAACCTCTATCTCCATCTTTCTAATTGGGGCCATCCAGATCAAGAAAACCGCTGGTGAAAGTGGTGAACCTTGTGGCACTCCCAAATTTGACTCCCTTTCCCCCGAATTCTCCCATCCCTCTCCACCCTCGGCCATTCGTCTATATAGGAAGCTGAAGAAAACTTCTATTGCGTCCCAGTCATCGGCGACTCATCGCCGTCCTCCTCTTGGATTCATATGGGACGGTCGAGGTCCTCCCAATCTCTCATGATACCGAGGGCCCTTCTTTGCTCATTGGGGTAGCCGAAGGTGAGGTGTCGACGGTCTTGAGTATGGTGACCACACTGGCAGGTGCTTGGTTCCGATTAGCCGATTTTATGAAGGCAATGTTTTTGTGGACCCTTTTCAGTACGCAGCTATGTGTAGGCTGAGAGGACGTGTCGGTTCCATTCCGGTCTCCGGACGCCGAAGCCTTTGGGATGTTGGTGCCTCATTTCTGAGTGCCTTGGAAGCTTGTCTGATGCCCCCCTCCGTTACCTTTGAGGGAGCTAGAGATACTTGCCCCAGAACGGAAGCAAAAACTGCCTTGTCGGCTTCCTCATTCCCTTTAACGCCAATATGAGAACGGATCCAGGAAAATGGAGGTATTAAAAGAGTTTAAGTTTTCGTTCTGCAAGTGGTTTTGCCATTTCGGATTCGATTCCGCTCCTTGCTGGCATCTAAAGTATCTGGAAGCCGCTGCAGCACTCGTGTTGGATAATGCCAATAAGGGGAAACAAGGCAATAGAGTCTGTACTATGACGATATTGATATGATATTGTCGAGGATTGTTTAGGGTGAACAGCAAAGGTCCCAATTTTTTTTTTCTTTTTCTTTCTTAAATACTCCTTACTCCTATTCGATCCCAATAAGGGGACCATGAGGAGCCACCCGGAAACCCCGAGGTAGATTCAGGACAAGGCAAGTTAATCTGCCAGGTCCGGCGCAAAAGAACGACTCAAGTGAGTCGAGGTTCCATGCACGAGACTATTAACGGGCTAGTCTCGGCACTTAACGGGCTTGCGCCCGATGATCCAAAAAGGCCTGACCCAAAGCTGACAAATAAAACCCCTCGCACAGAATATAAATTGAAACGCCTCGCGGGTAAAAACATCCAAGCGCTGGCAAGAAAACCTCGCGCAGGTGAGAAAGGGAAAATTAATGGCCAGTGGAAAAACCCCTATCCTAATCCGTCCGCTTAAAACGAAAAAACACCTCGCAGGTGGAAGCAAGTGATATGATAACGTCTCGCATGTAAAAAAAACACAAAAAACCCCTACCACAGCCCCCGGCCAGCGTAGAAAAGTACGAAAGAAAGGAAACTCTCATATCCCTCATCTCTTCCAGTCGTATGCTGTAGTGCGGAACAATCTCTTTCCCCTGTATCAGGTCGATTTCTCCTGCCATGTAGATGACAAGTGATCATGCTAGCTTCCCGACCCTTCTGTCCTCCTGCACTAGCCAACGAATACCCTGAATTTGAGCTCGCTTATTGTCCTCCTCAATCCAACGGCGCATCAGACCTGTCTTGTACTTCGTTCGGGCAGCGTGCAAGGATAATGCATGCTTGCCACATAAGGTAGGCTCGCCACATAATGCATGCTTGCGACATATGGTGAGGCTCGCCGTACACGGCATACTTGACTTACAATCGCACTGAAAAGGCAACATAATGCATGCTTGCGACATATGGTGAGGCTCGCCGTACACGGCATACTTGACTTATGCTCGCCACTCAAGGCATGCTTGATATACAACAAAGGCTCGAAAAATAAGGTATAAATGGATAGATACCCGCTCACTAGAAATTATTCGAATATACAAATCAGTCCCTTAGAAGATGTCAATAGCCACCTCCTCACCCTTCGAGCCTCAAGATGGTCCCTTTGCTCCTAGTAGGGGTATTCAATCGATCGATTAAATGCGATCATGGTTTTGACACCAAATCCATTTAGGTTGTCGTAAATCCATTTGCGACACACAAAAATTTAATCCCGAGGCATAAGATTTAGTACAGTGGCAACCCGTCTCTAAAGTGAAAATTCCCACACAAACAACAGCGATTAAATGGGTTCTTGATCGCTCGTATCGCTCGTCATAATCGAACGATTAAAACGTCTAGATCACGTGTAGTTATGTAAGTACCAAGATCTTGACGACCCTTAGTAATTTGGCAGGACAACTAAGACGCCTGTCTCGCACCTGTCTCTACCTTAATATACTACTCATCCGCATATTCTACTCATCAACAGTGCCACGGATTAGTGTCAAAAGGATACTAATAACTTGGTTTTTGGCAGGCATAGAGAAAGATGAAGAGGAAAGAAGATGGATGACATTATTTGAAGCACTTGCTGAAGCTATTACAGATGCATTTGATACTGGAGACTCAGAGATAGATGCTAGGTTATCATCAGAAGAGCTTTCAAAGATGACTTCAACATCAGAGACGACTTCTTCTTCAGGACTGCCATCTTGGGTTGAGGATGAGGACCGGAGAAGCTTACTACTGGGTGGGAGCAGCATCTTTCCATTACTCAAGCACTTGGCATCATGTCAAGTCAATGACATGGTGCCAAGCCTCAACACCAGCTAACAAAAATACGTGGTAATTTCTGCCCTTGATCGTGCACTTTAATCGTGCCCTATGATCGAGGGTCGCTCAATCTCTAACGACTATTTTCGGCTTAGAACGTCGATTACAGTTTTCAATTTAATCGATCGATTGTTTTAGGATTGAATACCCCTAGTGTGTTCGTATTTCTTTGAAGACTTTATTACCCAATCTAATACACCACGATTGCGCTTAACCCTTGATCGATGGAGAGAATCAGGCAAACCCTTCTAAATTCTGATTCATTAGGGAAGTTAGACAAGCAAGGTCACCGGCGCAAATGGACAGCATTAAACGAATATTATTAAAAGAATGGGAATGTTTATAAATATCCAACAGTAGCGCAAAAAGAAGCTGGACTAGGTGACCGGCAAGTTGTTCTTGATCATGAGGTATATGATATAGTTGTTACTACTCATGGTAGCTTACTACATGCTGATAAAAACAAAACATTTGATGCAATTAATAGTCAATACTATGGAATTGCACGTACGGAGGTATGTTATAATCAATATATTTATTTTATATATACTAATTAATATTTAGGTAGCTTGGATACTACAATGGTGTTCTATATGTGTTAAATCTGTTCTGTCCTGCCCGGGAATCGGCTGATTCGCGAATGGGACGTCCCAGTCGCGACTGGGACAGTTCCCGGGAAGGACATCCCGCCCACGAATACCTGTCCCAGTACAAGTATACAGGCCAGTTAAGCACTCCAACCACTTAAGGTAGGCTTACCACGTGATACATATGCTTGCCAGTTAACGTATTCTTCAGATGAAAATGAAGAGTCAGATCAAGAAGCTTCACCTACTGTGGCGGTGGCTCTGGACGCGGCTCAGGCCAGACTGATGGGGAAGATGATGCGGGACCCCAAGGCACTGGGCGACTTGTGGGTAGTCAAAGGCAAGGGAGGGAGAAATATAGAGGATGGAAGACCATGGGACTACTTTGGGGAGCCTTTTCCGTGTAAAGACGGCTTCACCTCAATCATGCCGGCCATAAGGAGCAAGGCAGGAATACTGAAAGAAGAAGAAAATGAGAAGATCAGTATCGGAGGAGACGTTCCAGTAGTAGACATCCCCATTATAGACTTAGGCTTGACAAGTGACTCAGCACCAGAAAGGTGGGGGAGACACATAGAGGAGGTGAAGGAAGACGCTGTTGTAGTCTATACGGACGGCAGCATGAGCGAGGAGGGGCGAGTAGGGGCAGGATGGTGCTCGGCAGGGGGTACGGTTAAGGGAAGCACGGGGATTGGCAAAGTGGCGACAGTATGGGACGGGGAGGTTGTAGGGATAAGAAGGGCCCTGGAAAAGACGAATAAGGAATGGAGACTTCTAATCCTAACGGATTCACAAGCCGCAATGGCTGCTATACAAAATACTGGCAGGACAGGCAAAGCCAGGACCGCAGACCTGAAAAGGGTGGCGGAGCTGATTAGGGGCAGGCAAAGAACTGGAGGGAGGACGGCTGTTAGACTCGGTTGGGTAAAAGCCCATGTTGGCATCCCCAGCAATGAGCAGGCGGACACTCTAGCCAAGCTGGGGGCAGAAGGACTAAGGCCGGAAGACCCCCAAATTACGGAGGGAGGCCTGAGGCAAGAATGGAGAAGGAGGCGGGAAACTGAAAGGAGGACAAGGGGCACGGGACTGGGAAGGGTGATAGGATGGGGGAAAAAGGCAAGGGTAAACTACGTCCACTGCCGTACAGGGATGGGAAACCTTCAAGCCTGGCGCGCATAGCTGGATGATACAGTGGATCCCACATGCCGAACCTGTGGCCATTACGTGGAAACAGGCAAGCATGTAGCCTTGGTGTGCCCTCGGGGGGAGGAGATTGGCAGGAGATGGAGCTCCTGGGGGGAGATGGATGAGCGGGGGAGGTGGCTGAAGAAGGCAAAGGAGGGAGGTAAAGAAGTCTCCATTGATTTGGTAGAAACTTTCTTCTCCAACCTAGACCTGAAATGAGCCGCGGGGTCATCGGGGAGGGGGTAGCCGGCAGGTGGCGTGGCTGCATTTTGTTTCTTCAAAAAGGGGAGGGCCGGTAGTGGGCGTGGCAGGGAGGATGGGGTTATTTCGGTCATGATTTTCTTTGGTTCGGGAGGCTGGGCGTTTATGCGATCCGTTGTCCCGTGGATGTAACAAGTCTTTTAAGATGAGGGAACGGGGCCGTCTCATAGCCTTAGGCTTCATAGACGTACAGACTCCAAAAAAAAAAAAAAAACCTACTGTGGCGGACCATAGAGACCAACCAATATGTGACCGACCAAACTCACGAAGCTCTAAAGAGCTACTTCAACAAGTTCAAAAAAATACTACTAAAGCTCGCCAAAATATGATGAAGCGGTATGAACAGCAATATCAAATTGAGGTTTTTGCTATCGGAGATATTGTTAGTGTACACATCCCTCGACAAGATAGACATGGTACAGATGACCGACGCCTGAAAACCTCATCCTAACCGACATGCTTTATTAACTACATAGGTATGGCTTATTGGATCGACACTATCCAACTCGAGAGCTACTACGCACTCCAGATGCACCTAATATTCGAATTTTAAAGAGATTTAATATCTCCACTTCTGAGTGTGCATGGCCTGATATTGCGCAGCAATATATCACACTTCGTGAAGCTGCTCGCCGTACTGCAATTATTTTATATCCTGAAGTATGTCTTCCGCATTCTCTATTAATTTTCCACCTAGACTTACATTTAATACAGAATTCCTGCAAGTGCAAGGGGAAATGTCAAACCCGACAATGTAGCTGTGTTAAATCCGATTTGCATTGTAGCAGCCACTGCCATCCATCTCATAGCTGCTTGAACGCTCGTATTGACCAAGATGTCGAGTCGCAATTGGACTTGGAAGCGGACTTGGAAGCGGAATTGGAAGACTTGGAAGCGGACTTAGAAGAAGACTTGGAGGATCATGGCGATAGTTCATTATTATGTACAATTCATGTTCGTATGCGCTGTTGTATTTTGTACTCCTTTTTTTTTTTTTTTTTTTCTGATTACATTTTTATCTTCCGTGTACCCTCACTAAATTACTACATTTGGTTATCGCATTCCCGGGGAAGACAACCCATGATCTGTCCTCCGGAAGAATTTCATTTTTGCATTCCCGGGCAGGACAGTATTCTTGCGTAGAACATCCCTCCCAAGAATCGTGTGGCTTCCCAGGCAGGACGTCCCAGTCGCGACTGGGACATCCCATTCGCGAATCGGTAAAATTACCAGGCAGGACAGAACAAATCCAAGCCAAGAACAACTTGAGCTCCACTACAACCAATTGTAGTATCAGAATTATGGGAGCGAGTACAGATTGATTTAATTGATATGCGGGGCAATCCAGATGGAAAATATAGTTGGACATTACATATTCGAGACCATTTTTCGAAGTTCTCAGCAGCATATCCATTAAAAACCAAACACAGTCGTGAGGTTGCCACAGGTCTCTTAAACTTACTTGGTCCACCTAAAATTCTTCAATGTGACAATGGTATGGAATTTAAAGGTGCTGTCCTTATTTTAGTCAAACTTCATGGAATCAAGACAACCTCGACATCCAGAAACACAAGGCTTAATTGAACAAGCCAATCGAGTCTTAAAAAGCAAGCTTTATGCATGGATAGAGGAGCAGAAAACTAATAAATGGGCAAAAGGACTTCCAGTTGTAGTCTTAGCAATGAATGCACAGGTATGTAATATTAAATATTTTAAAAAAACCAACCTAATATGAATATAATATAGGTCCATTCTACTACGGGATTTATACCATATGAGGTTGTATTCAAAATAAAGCTCTCTTTATTACCTCTACCAGTATTACAATGAAATAAAGCAACTCTTATTTCCGAAAGCGGAGATGAAATTACCCTACCACAAATTGCATCTCGTTCAGATGGTCAGCCAGTTTTTCGATACTCATCTAATGATTCTGATGATGGCTCATCATTATTGACAATTGAATCACCTCCTTCTTCTGATACTAGTTCAGAAAATGAAAGACAAGATACTTCAGATGAACTAGATGCAGATATACCTAGTACAGATGTATTAGGTACAGATGAGCAAGGTTCAAATGTGTCAGATACAGATGTGCCGGCTACAGATATACCAAATACAGATGTACCGGTTGCTAATATTCTAGTTGGAAGTACTGTACCAGATTCCTCTATGATATTAGCTCGAGTTCGAACCAATACCGCAAAGGCTCGTACTCAAATGAGTATAAAATACAGCAAATCCCAAGATATTGCACAATTTAATGTTGGTGATCTAGTATCACTTTTCATTCCTAGAATTGACCGACATGCAACCAATGCACCTAGGCTGTTCTGCAAGATCATCCTTAAACCCCACCCTGATCGATATCAGTTGCTAACTCTTCATGGTATACTGAACCGCTATTATCCTACTCGCGAACTACAGCAGCTTCCGCCAAAATTTACACATCCTGATTTGGATCAATTACACACATTATCCACATATAATGCAAACCGCCTATCATTAAGAGAGGCCGCTTCCTTAAGTACATTGACTGAGCCTGAAACTACATGTAAATGTAAAGGCAAATGTCAAACCTGCTGCTGTTCCTGTTTGCGTTTAAGCCAAGAATGTACTACCCGATGTCATCCTACAAATGTCATATGTACAGTGAAGTCTCGTTATAAGAAACCTCGTTATAAGAAACCTCTCGATATAAGAAACAGTGCCCCGGTCCCGCAGGAATTTGTATAGGAAAATAAGAAACTCTCGCTATTAGCAGGTTTCTTATATCTTTGCTTAGTAATACATATAGTTTCTTATGTCGAGGTTTTTTTATTGGTGTTGCTGCAGCCGCATATGTTACCCCGCATTGTGTTTTATGCTACTCAAATATACTGCGTGTACAATACAAGATCAAATATTAGCCAAGTGCTACAAGTGTCATGGCATCAAAGCAGACCCAAACCCGACAGATGTGGACTGAAAAGAATGTAAAACCCTTGCACGGACCTTTCATAACTTTTATGTATATGTTCTGGTCCGTTGCGGAATCCAGTCCATTCCGGAATGGACCAGTCTATACCGGAATGGACTGGATTCCCGGTCCATTACGGAATTAAAACTTTTAGTTTGTGAAAATTTTCTTCAACGCAACGAAGGTATCTAGACTACCGGTACGTTCAACGCAACACAACATACCTCTTCAATACAATCATACTCTTCAACGCAACATACTCTGCATATCGCAATATCCTACTAGAGAATTGGAGCGGCTTCCTTCTAGCATTAGACCATATTATCTTGAGTCTATCCCATCAACATGGCAAACTCAAAAGCCAAAGTCACTACATGAAGTTGCCCGCCTTACATCTACTGGATCTGTGGTTCGCTGTAAATGCAAGGGCCAATGTGCAGACTACTGGCTTACGGAATCATTCATGTTCTAATTCAGCCCAAGTATTGAGCGATGGATTAATTGAACAAGTAGAGGTTTGAACATGCGGAGGTTTGATGGAATAAGTGGAGGTTTGAGCATGCGGTCCCGAGGAGTTTCTTATAACGAGACTTCACTGTAATTATGTGCACCCGTGTTCTCCCGCGGGGCCCGGGCCCCCCGCGAGACAATAACTGTTCTCGCGGCAGGACTGGGCCAGCCGCGAGCCAGGCCTCTCGCGAATATTGAGTTCTCGCGGCTGGCTCGGAACATATCGATGGGTACGTAGTGGGTATGTCTTATGCGTTTGTATTAGAATATTCTACCATCAACAATACCTTTCTTCACGATACAACCCCCAAGCAAATACGCCCCGGCCCTCGTCAGCGTCTTATTCACGGTTACTTTCTTATACATTGTTACTTCCTTGTCCGAGAGTTTCTACAGTATGTGGTTTTTTTTTTTTTTTTTTTTTTTTTTTGAGTCTGTACATCTATGGAGCCTAAGGCTATGGGACGGCCCCGTTCCTCCCCTTAAAAGGGTTCGGTACTCTCACGGAACAGCGAGTTGCCTAAACGCCCTGCCTTCCAAGCCAAAGAAATAAATAAAAAAGCAACAGAAGAAAACCCCTTCCCCCCCCCCACGTCCTTACCGGCCCCTCCCCAGATGAATAAAAGCCACCCCCTCGTGCCCTCCCACCCCCCCTCAGGCCAGCTCTAGGTTAGAGAAAAACGTCTTTACCAGATCTACTGTATACTCCTCCCCCCCCCCCTTCACCTTCTTCAACCACTTTTGTCGTTCGTCCATGTCTTCCCAGTTGCTCCACCTCCTACCAATCTCCTCACCGTAAGGACAGATTAAGGCTACGTGCCTGCCTGTTTCTACATGCCTTCCACATGTCCAGCATGTAGGATCAACTGTATCATCCAGCTTTGCACGCCAGGATTGGAGATTTCCTTTCCCAGTCCTGCAGTGAACATAGTTGACCCTAGCCTTCCTCCCCCACCAAACCACTCTCCCTCCCCCCGTTCCTGCCACTTTTCTCTCTGCCTCCCGCATTCTCTTCCATTCTTTCCTGAGCCCCCCTTCTGTGATCTGGAGGTCTTCAGGAAATAACCTCTCTGCCCCCTCCTTCGCCAATACGTCTGCTCGTTCATTGCCGGGGATGCCCACATGAGTTTGACCCAGCCGAGTCTAACTGCCCCTACTCCACCCTTCTCTTGTCTCTCCTTAATTCCTAATGCTGCCTTCCTCAGATCTGCTGTTCTTGCCTTCCCCCTTCTACCCGCCTCTCTTAAAGCCGCGATTGCCGCCGTTGAGTCTGTCAAGATTAGAACTTTCCATTCCGGAGATGTCTTCTCAAGGCTTTCCTAATGCCAGCGACCTCTCCGTCCCACACTGTGCACAATCTTCCCAAGCCCACACATCCCTTCTTTGTCTCCCCTTCCGAACACCAGGCCCCACCGAATCTCCCTGCCTCACTCATGCTGCCATCAGTATAAACCACCACTGAATCCTCTTTGGCCTCCGCAATTTTCCTAATCCACCGGCCTGGTTTATCATCCCTGGAAAGACTTAGATCCTCTACTGGGACCTCCACCCTCGGGCAAATTCCTCTGCAGCTAAGTCTCAGTCCCTTCTTCCTTAATCCTCCCTGCCATACTCCGGATCGCAGTCATCACTGACGTAAAACCGTCCTTTTCTGGGAAAGGTTCTCCAAAATAGTCCCATGCCCTGCCATCCTCGATGTTTCTCCCCAGTCTACCATTACCGTGCCATAGGTCCCCGACTGCTGCAGGATCCCGCATCATTTTTCCCATTAGTCTGGCTTGTGCCGCCTCCATTACCAATCTTGGGCTCTCAACCCCTGCAATCTGGCTTACCAGCTCACGCCTAGAGCCATGCGTTGCATTAACACACTTTTTCAGCGCTTGGTATTGTAGCTTTTCAAACTCCTCCTCCCAATCCCTCTGGCCTCTCCACCCCAGCTCTGAACCCCATAAGGCTACTGCCCTGATCATCCCCGTGTAAGCTGCCCTCCAGCTGTTAGCACTCATGCCCCAGTTCGCAGCCAAGCCTGAGCGGATGTGCTTGGCGTATGCAAATTCTACTCTTCCAGTGCTTCTTGAACGTTAGGCCCTCATTCATAATTATACCAATCCACTTAACCCACTTGACGTCCTTATTCCTTCGCCTCTTCTTATTCCTCAGTACCAACTTCTCGTGCTTACTGTCTTCCAGTGGAAGATAGTTCTCTTCTGCTACCTTATTCACTGCCTCATCCGCGAAGGTTAGCCAGTCCCCCATATTAACCTGGGCCCCCTCCTCCCCCCATACGCAGTTATTGAGATGTAAGTCATCTACATAAGAGGGAAGCTCAATATCCGCTACGGTATGTGGTGGATTTACTCTATCTTCCTTTTCCGGATTGTCCTTTCTCTTTCCCTTGGCCGGCAAGTTATTGATGGTGTGTTGGGGTTGCTGTGCTGGCAGATCCACGATATGGGGCGGTAGGGAAAAATCACAGGTTATCGTGGGGATTTGGGAGAATAACGTGGGGGGAAAGTGTAGAAGGGGATCCCCGAGTGTGAAATTAGGATAAGGTGGGAGAGCTCGTCGAGCTCTATCGATTGAGAGGGCTATAAGCAACAACGTCAATTGGGACCTTTAACTACACGAGCAACCACATACGTTTGCGAGCGATCTCATGACATACGTCTCGAGACACTTTCGGTAAAAGTCTCGAGAATTTAGTGAAAATTTTACATTGGTTGTGACATGCACATATCTGTCTAAGACAAGGTTTAGCTGCCGTTGAGATATAACCAGACTAGTTAAGATACGTGCCAGCTTTCGCTTGTAACATTTGTTATTCGGTGCTTAACGGTAGAGAGAGATTCCTCCTCCACTCATTATCTACACATTCCTGTATCTCCATCTACAATCACCACAGTGAACCAAATTTCCGTGTCTTTTTTTTTTTTTTTTAAATACTCATTAAATTTCCGTGTCAGCTGCTCGTACTCCAGAGGATTTTAGAGAGAGGGTTAGTGGAAGAGGGTATAGAAGGAGATATTGACATTGAAGGCGAAGAAGATGATGATTGAAATAATTAGGTAGCTAGCTAGCAACATCGAATTCATGATTGTGTTGAGTGCTTGTTGTCCAAAAGTCTCAAGACTACTTACTGTCCCTGCCCACGAGACGTCTCGGGACCAGGCCCCATCTTGTCTCGAGACTTCTCGTGCCCATGCCTACTGGGGATCTTGAATACTACTTTCGCATTCAGTCTCCATTGCTTCAGTTGTAAGGTTTTCTTTTTTCTTTTGTTTTTAAATAGTCATTACTCCCATGCTGTCCTTAACCGACAATGTCGGATGAGCCCAGGGCCATGACTGGGGGCCCCAAAAGAAAGAGACACTGAGAAAATTTTTCCGACAAATCAAATAAGAAGCGTGTCATTCATATCAAGGGCCGCTCCTCCCGGCCAGTCGTCTATAAAGCAAGCTGAAGAAGGCTTCTACTACCGCGTCCCAGTCTTCTTCCCCATCCTCCTTCTTTCACCCAAATAGGTCAATCGAGATCCTCCCAGTCCTTTATGTTTCCGAGGGCGGCTCGTTGTTCGGTGATATCTGGACAATCGAAGGTGATGTGTCGACCGACTTGTGTGTGATGCCCCCATTGGCACGCCCCTGTATCCGCTTTACCGATCTTATGGAGCCAGTACTACAGTTGTAAGGTAGTGGATATGGCATATTTGAAATAATTTGAGTTTATCAACGAGAAACGCAAACCTTGCGTAGTAGCCCTGCTCGGGGTATGCTGCATGTGTCAACATTGTCAGCCAGAAGAATTCCAGGCAAACCAGAACAAATTTAAGCCAACGTCACTTATTGTAGGATAGAAGTATCTGGGGACTGTCTGTGAGGGAGGCGCCAGGGGTTTCGTGTCGATGCGTGGTTGTGCTACGGCCCCTGTTGTGATGTTCCGGCCCAAGGGAGTATGAGGAATAGCCCCAAGGTAATCAGATTTATGGTCAATGCATTAGATCATCATGATCATTATAACTCATGGGAACCTGCTACCTACCGGTATTAATAAAGGATGTTGGACAATCACCATTAGAGGCATTACGCGTACCTGACCAAGGCCGCAATTTAATGCAGTTGATTACTGTTATAATGGCCAAAGATTGCTGAGGCCTTGGCCAATAGAGCGGAATTGATAACGATCAGAATAGGGCCAACCCTTCTTAGTTACCTTGTAGGAATACCTGTCTCATAAGACATGGTACACTTGGCACACACACACAAGTATCTCAATCCTTGTCAACTATACTCCTCTCAACTAACTGCTCAACCCCACCATCAGCATCTGTCGACCCCTGTTCTAATGCATTCCCTTTCTGGTTTCAATCGAATGGTTTTCTATACTTGTTCCAAGGGTAGGTAAATTCCCCCCCTCATTGCTCGAATTTACACTTAATAACTTCGTGAAAACTAGAAGGCATCAATTACGACCCATACCAATAATGGATTCGTGTTTATCGAGCTCAAGCTCTGTTCAGAATTAATGCTCAAGGAGAACCCTCAAGCGCAGAGAATACCCTATAGTAAAACCTTCGAAACACACGCACACAAAAATGTTTGGAAAAGCAGCCAGAACCAACAATTTACTCCTCAACTATACCATCAATGCTCCTCAACTATGTCGCTGTAAACAAACTCCTCAACCCCAACCCTCAATCCTCCCCAACTATACCACTTTCAAGTAACCGATTAATCACATGCGACCTCTCACTACCAACCCCTGGCTCTACTGCATTGTCAACCAAGATTCTGCTCCAATGCCGCCTCATTGTGGTTTCATAGCCGTTTCAGTCAACAGGCTTTAAAGCATGCTTCCTAGAGTAGGTGGACTGCCCCCTTATTGGTCGAATTTACAATTAAGAACTTCTTGAAAACTAGAAAGCCTCAATTCAACTGGCATTGTGCTGTTATTTTTAATAATCCGTTACTCGCATTTAAGTTACTCTCACCTACGACGAGACACCGCATCCCCAAAACTAGCCCTGTATGGCACTGACCTCAATGTACGAAATTGCCGTCCAAAGGCAAAAGTCGTGCAACAATGTCGTGGACCGAGACCTGCATTCTTCAGGACTTGCGCAACTGGCATTGTCCGATTTCTTTTTCAATAATTCATTACTTGCATTCAACTTATTCTAAATACCGCAACCCCCAAAACAAGTGCGGTATATCGTCCTTCCATGGCTGGTATATCTGGAACCCCAAGAATGGCTCCCAATCCATTGTGCTCTCTGGGGGTTATAAGGATGATGTGGATGAAGGGGATACCTTTGTTTATTCAGGGACCGGAGGCCGTGAAAACAAGAAGACCGGCGCAAATGTCGCCGAAGTCCAATCGTTCGACCAGACGACCCGAGATTGTGAACGAAATCAAATTACTCAAATCTCTCCAGGGCCCTGACAAACCGATATCCATCCCAACGCTTATCTACCATACATTGGCTTAGGATGCCAGTACGGCGGTACGTCGGCGGAATTCGGAATCCAACCAGTCGGCCAACCAATCTACCTCGAGCTATTCCCAGACTCCAATTCCTTTCTGCGCTGTTTGGAGGATCTCCTTGTAGCACTGCAATGGGTTCACTACCATGTTCTTGCACATCGTGATGTGCGGGGCGATAACTTCATTGTATTCCTACAGAAACAGAATGCTGCAGGGCAGGATGCTACAGTGCAAGGTGCAACAAGCCTTGACAACCGTTGTTGGCGAGGCGTCTTGATTGATTTTGACCGCGCAACGACCCTTGGCAAGGAGTGCCACTATGTATGAAGGAGGCTATATATGTTGTCCTGCCGAACTTCTTATCCGGTCTTCCTCTAGTAGTAGTTACCAAGAGACTGGAAAAGCTGACAGTACTCCCGATGATGCGAGTTACATCACCTACGATGTTGGACAAGACCAACGCCTCATTGGCAATTACCATGTTCCTGGATTTAACCGATCCCAGCAAGTTGGACAAAGCAGGAGTCGAGTCCAGTGACTGGACAAAGACGAAGCCAATTCGGGTAATCGGAAGCGACAAAATGCGCCATAGCAAGTATGCGCCAACGGAAGGTTTTAGATACGACGGTATCTATAAACTGGTGCGCTATTGGCCAGAAATGGGCAAGGACGGATTTGTTACCTAAAAATACCAGTTCAGGACGGACAATCCGGCTCCAGCACCATGGATCGAAGAGGGGGAAGCGAGGGTCGAGGAAGTCGGCCAGAAGATGGTGTGCCCAGAGGGCAAACAGGAAGATAATATGAGGGGGAGGAGGAAGAGGCAAAAATTCCCCCCACAAAAAAAGGAAACAGGTAAATAAAAACTCAAAAACTCTCGAGCCCGATCCCTGCTTACGAGAATTGATAGATCTAGACATGGCGAGCAGGCCAGTCTGGCACAACGTCCTTTCTCATATCGCGGACTTAATCGAGTTCATTCAGAAAGTCTTTGAACAGTTCACATGCCCGTTTTGTTCCGGAATCCCTGGAAATCCTGTGGCTTTTCAGTGCAAACTACCCAAAAAGAAAAGAAGCAATACTCAGTAATGAGCACTATGTCAACTTATTATATCCAAATCCCATATTTTTAACTGCACTCAACAGGTCATGAGTCTGAAAACACCATTGCCCTATTGGCAATTACGATGTTCCAGGAGGCAACCGATCCCAAAGACAGTTCGCGTTATAAGAAGCGACAAAATGCGCCATAGCAAGTATACCCAACCAGACTCAGTATACCCCAACGGAAGGTTATAGATACGGCGGTAGAGCCTGGGGCGCTAATGGCCAGAAATGGTAAGGGCGGGTTTGTAACTTACAAATAGCAGCTCAGGAGTGAAGATCCGGCTCCAGCACCATGGACCGAAGAGGTGGAAGCGAGGGTCGAGGAACTCGGCCTGAGGATGGTGTGCTCAGAGGGCAAACAGGAAGAAGAGGAGGAAGAGGAAAAAACCTACCCCAAAAACGTAAACAGGTAAATAACACTCCAAAGTTTTCGAGCCCGATCCCCGCTTACGAGAATTGATAGATCTAGAGATGGCGAGCAGGCCAGTATGGCACAACGTCCTTACCCATATCGCGGACTTAACCGAGTTCATTCAGAAAGTCTTTAAACAGTTCACATGCCCGTTTTGTTCCGGAATCCCTGGAAATCCTGTGGCTTTTCAGTGCACGCAGGATGATTTATCAGAAAAATTGAAGAAACATATTACTGCCCACCAGAAAGGACATAGGGCAAAATCCGATAAAACTACCCAAAAAGAAAAGAAGCAATACAATCAGAACTATATCAACTTATTATATCCAAGTCACATATCTTTATCTGCGCTCAACAGGTTATGAGCCTGAAATGACCATTGCCGCATTGGCCATTACCATGTTCCCGGAGCTAACTGATCCCAGCAAGCTGGACAAAGCAGGAGCCGAGTCCAGTGACTGGAAACAGTCCAAGCCCGTTCGCGTAATCAGAAGCGACAAAATGCGCCATAGCAAGTATGCCCAACAGAAGGTTACGGATACGACAGGTATCTATAACCTGGTGCGCTATTGACCAATAAAGGGCAAGGACGGATTTGTTACCTACAAATACCAGTTCAGGACGGACAATCCGGCTCCAGCACAATGGACCGAAGAGGGGAAAGCAGGGTTCGAAGACCAAGACCATTGCCGCATTGGCAATTACAGGTTATGGATACGACGGTATCTATAAACCGGTGCGTTATTGGCACGAAAGGGCAAGGACGGGTTTGTACTTAATACCAGTTTAGGAGGGACGATCCGGCTCCAGCACCATGGATCGAAGAGCGGGAAGCGAGGGTCGAGGGAGTCGGCCAGAAGATGGTGTGCCCAGAGACCAAACAGGAAGGCAATATGAGGGGGAGGAGGAAGAGGCAAAAATCCTCCCCACATAAAACGGAAACAGGTAAATAAAAACGCAAAAACTCTCGAGCCCGATCCCCGCTTACGAGAATTGATAGATCTAGACATGGCGAGCAGGCCAGTCTGGCACAACGTCCTTTCTCATATCGCGGACTTAACCGAGTTCATTAAGAAAATCTTTGGACAGTTCACATGCCCGTTTTGTTCCGGAATCCCTGGAAATCCTGTGGCTTTTCAGTTCACGCAGGATGATTTCATCCAGAAAATTGAAGGAATATATTACTGCCCACCAGAAAGGACATAGGGCTAAAGCCGAGAAAACTACCCAAAAAGAAAAGAAGCAATACAATGAGAACTATATCAACTTATTATATCCAAATCACATATTTTACATGCACTCAACAGGTCATGAGTCTAAAAAGACCATTGCCCCATTGGCAATTACCATGTTCCAGTAGGCAACCGATCCAGCAAACTGGACAAAGTCCGCGTATTAAGAAGCGACAAAATGCGCCATAGCAAGTATTTTGTAACATACACATACCAGTTCAGGGAGGACGATCCTAACAATAGATATGTGGAGATATCCTGTTAGGCAGCGGAAGTGATTCTAGCCAGGCAGCGGCGGCGGCAGCGGCGAGCACGGGTGCACAGCAGATCTATAGTAATATGCCTACTGGAGCGGATGATAAACGCGAAGTGGACAATAGAACTAAGAGTGCGATAATGCGAGTGAGAACGAGGCGAATTGAAGACTTGCTTGATTCAACGAAAAATACAGGTCCGGAGCGATGTCTATATATATGGAAATTCAGGGTAAATGACAAGCGCAGGGATGTGTTAATCGGCCAATAAGAATCAAGGAAATGCAAGAATTGCGGATAGCGGTCGGTGGCAACCACAGTGACTCAATCCCAACATATGAAAAAATACTTGCGTACGTGCGGACGTAAGATGCTTGCGTATGCGCGGACGTAAGTTACTTGCGTGTGTGCAAGTTCAGCTGAATATTGGGCAATAACAGTGTATGGTGTGTCCAGAGGCAAACAGGAAGATGAGGGGGTGTACGAAAATGACGTTAAATGGCAAAATCTTGACACACCGGCATCCTTAAGAACTTGCGCAACGACTACTATACTTTTTTTTTTTTTTTTTTAATTCGATATTCGCATTCTAATTGTTCTATCCTATCGTGAGATACCGCATCCCTTAGATAAAGTCCGGTATGGTACTCCCAAATGGCTATTTGTCTAGGTTGGCACGAGACTAACAGATTGTGGAGGTGACAGCAATACGGAAGAAACCGATCCCACATTTGATTCACAGGGTAAGGAGGATTCGGACCTGAGGATCTAGAGGAATATTTGCATGTGCATATATTTTGGGGGCGAGTTTGGAGTGGACCTTTCTGGACTGGACTGCTCTCCACTGGACTGCACAGCCGATTTTATTTGGTGGGATATTGGATTGTAAGAGTTCAAGGAGGATCTTCTACTCGGGAGTTACCATTACGAAGGACTGTTTCAATTGGCGTGGCCTATCTGAGAGGGTACGGTTGATCGGGAATATAATTGTTCCTGCGTTAGCGAAGTGGAATTCGCAATTTTACTGGGGCAAAGATTGCATTTTGCATTAAATGGCATTGCTAGATAAATATTTGCTTGATGATGGGGATATCAGACACTTTATTCCCGTTCGGACTTGACAAATTTGAATGATTTTAATTACATACTATATATGTCAACCACAAACCATTACCCTCAACAGCTGTAGTGTGCGGCGAAGCCGTGCTATGACCCATGACGCATAGAATATTGCCCACAACAGGTGCCAAATCCGTTGGTTGAAACATTAGGGGTATCAGACTAAGAACTCTCCTTATATTGGTTGTTACTACATCGTGTTGAGGAGTGGATTGAGAGGGGAAGGTTTCAGTTGAATTAATGGGAGTGAGCGAATATGTGCCCTTCAATTCAAATGTAATCAGTGTGCAATCAGAAGCGGTTGTATATCTGTTATGTAGATGCACCCACTGTCAGATGAAGGATATTTGTGGATATAGACGAAATCCTATCATGTAACACCATAGAATATAGTCTTTCACGATTTCACACATGTTGTCATAAGCCAAACCCAACCTCAATTCAAAGCAGATACAGAGGCTCACACCAAAAGTCTTTCCTCCTTCCGGTTTGGGAATATTGCATATGCAATACATATTTACCTATGCAGCTTGGCTCCAAACGGGTTCTAATGACAATGCAATTTATACCAGCCAAATGTCTTCATTGTCCCTATGTTGCCGTATGCAGCGTATGCCAAGGCTACTTCACCTATGCGAAGTAACTTGGCGTATGCATCTCTAATGCAGTACTCCGCTGGCCATAATAAGCCATTTAGGTTATATTCATGGCTATTCTCAGGACAGAGTACAGGCAACAGTAAAGGTGAAATTCATCCTACTTGGCTGCATTGCCATTGCAACCAGTTTTGGAGCTGAATAATGCCAAGCTGCATACGGTGTATAGTCATTGCATTTGCAAGATTACCAAACCGGAATGAGGAAGACTTTTGGTGTGAGCCTCTGTATATGGTATGGTATATTGTGGGAAGCCAGAAAAAATCAATAAGCCGATCCCAACCTCAATTCAAAGCAAATAGATATTATATAGCGAGAAGCCCAGAGAAGACTTTTTAGAACAAGCAGCTGTATAATAAAACCATCCATCCTAGAGGCGCCCCATCATATGCATTTGAACTGTGCCAGACTGGCCTGCTCGCCATGTCTAGATCTATCAATTCTCGTAAGCGGGGATCGGGCTCAAGAGTTTTTGAGTTTTTATTTACCTATTTCCGTTTTTTGTGAGGGGAATTTTTTCCTCTTCCTCCTCCTCATTATCTTCCTGTTTGCCCTCTGAGCACACCATCCTCAGGCTGAGTTCCTCGACCCTCGCTTCCGCCTCTTCGGTCCATGGTGCTGGAGCCGGATCGTCCGTCCTGAACTGGTATTTGTAGGTAACAAATCCGTCCTTGCCCTTTTCTGGCCAATAGCGCAATAGTTTATAGATACTGTCGCATCTAAAACCTTCTGTTGGCGCATACTTGCTATGGCGCATTTTGTCGCTTCTGATAACGCGAACGGGCTTGGACTTTGTCCAGTCAGCTCCTGCGTTGTCCAGCTTGCTGGGATCGGTTAGCTACGGGAACATGTTAATTGACAATGCGGCAATGGACTTTTCAGGCTCATAACCTGTTCTGAGGTCCTCGACTCTCGCTTCCCCTCTTCGGTCCATTGTGCTGGAGCCGGATCGTCCTCCCTGAACTGGTGTGTGTATGTTACAAAATACTTGCTATGGCGCATTTTGTCGCTTCTTAATACGCGAACTGTCTTGGACTTTGTCCAGTTTGCTGGATCGGTTGCCTACTGGAACATGGTAATTGCCAATGGGGCAATGGTCTTTTTAGACTCATGACCTGTTGAGTGCATGTAAAATATGTGATTTGGATATAATAAGTTGATATAGTTCTCATTGTATTGCTTCTTTTCTTTTTGGGTAGTTTTCTCGGCTTTAGCCCTATGTCCTTTCTGGTGGGCAGTAATATATTCCTTCAATTTTCTGGATGAAATCATCCTGCGTGAACTGAAAAGCCACAGGATTTCCAGGGATTCCGGAACAAAACGGGCATGTGAACTGTCCAAAGATTTTCTTAATGAACTCGGTTAAGTCCGCGATATGAGAAAGGACGTTGTGCCAGACTGGCCTGCTCGCCATGTCTAGATCTATCAATTCTCGTAAGCGGGGATCGGGCTCGAGAGTTTTTGAGTTTTTATTTACCTGTTTCCGTTTTTTGTGGGGGGAATTTTTGCCTCTTCCTCCTCCCCCTCAGAATCTTCCTGTTTGCCCTCTGGGCACACCATCTTCTGGCCGACTCCCTCGACCCTCGCTTCCCCCTCTTCGATTCATGGTGCTGGAGCCGGATCGTCCCTCCTGAACTGGTGTTAAGTACAAACCCGTCCTTGCCCTTTCGTGCCAATACCGTATTAATTCGCGAGTAAGAATGCTGTCTTACTAACAAACGGGCGGTCGGAGGGGCCTTAAATTTACTGTCTTATACACGGTACTAGCTTAAACACGGGGTACTTTCTTATAAAAGAAGGGGGAGGGTAAGAGAAAAAAAGATTTCGCAACAAAAAAAAATTTCGGAACAACACCGACAGTAGTCTGGCTAGCACCGACAGTAGCAAAATTGATATCTAGTTACATGATCTCCTCACCAAGCGTAATCGTAGCATATTGAACAGCCTCTTCTTCAGTAATGTAATCTCCGTGCTCATTGTCACTTCCATCCGCTTCCTCCTCATCATCCACAATCTCAACGTCAGAACGTTCATCCTCTGTATCTGTTGGCAGATCGGGTTGGTCTTCAGACTCAGGAGGTAGTTGCCAATCAGGGACTGTATAGTTTGAGATTCCTTCAATATTGATCTCTGAGTCTGCTGTACCATCAATCGGGACAGTAATTCCACATTTGCGGAATGAGCGAGTCTAGGAGGTATTAGCTAAGGATACATATACTAGTAGAAGAATCTATAAGGTAGGGTAAAAGGGGAAGCTTACAATCATATCACGATTGGCAGATACTGACTTCCATGCTGTAGCGACCCATTTGGTCATAAGAATTCGCCGTTGGGAAGCTGTATATTTATTCTCCATCCAATGATCAAGATTTGCAGCATAGTGTGATTGTGATATTTCATCAAGTTGTTTCTTGAATGGTGCATGAACCGATACATCCAGTGGTTGGACTAGACTTGTACATCCAGGAGGGACCATAACGGGAATTGTGTACATATTCTTCATCGTTTTTTTGACAGTTGAAGTCTTTTGAGGTTTATGCACATCCAAAACCAGTATTCTAGGTAATGTACTGAAAATCCCATCTGCACCTGCCGATTTCCACTGGCGTTTAAGCCAGGTTAGAGTCACAGTTTCATCAACCCATGCATTGACTTGGAAGTCAACTACCACTCCTGTATCCCAACTTTGCTTTTCCAATTTCATAATCTTCATACCTTTACCTCTAAACACAATCAATGGCTTAATTCGAGGAATACCATCTCCAAAAATCGTGAGTTGAACTGTTGCTTGCCGCTTGTCTAAACCACTCCCAGTACTCTTAACCCAAATAGTCTTTTCACCAGTTGTTGCATATGTACGACCATCCATGAACTTAAATGGCAATGGCATTTGATCCATATTAGCAATATTCCCAAGCATATATATACCAATACCATGTGGAACCTCATCATAGTGAAGCTTTGGAGTAGAGATTCGACGAATAAATTGATGAAATGCTTGGATCAAAGGTAACGAATGGATTGGCTTCTGTTGAGCTTTATTTGTTGGTGCACGATAACTGATACGATTACGCTTTCGGAATCGTCGGAACCAGCTTAGTGAAAATTTGAAATGGTATCTAAAATTTATTAATCTCTAGAAGTACAACAGAATAAATTACTTACACTTTAACTTTGATAATATGATCAAAAACTACACGGTCTGGATAATGCTGTTCATACAACCTTCTTGCTTCTGCCATGAACCAAGCTCGTGTCACCTTGCGACCTTTATTTCTAAGAACAAGAAACTTTGCATGAAGCTCATATTCCAATCCTGGATGTAAAGGACCATGCCCTTCTACATTTTTCCGTTGTCCTACTCGCATCTGCATAATACTGCGCTCATTTTCAATCCAGGCTTTAAGCATTTTTTCGGAAATACCTAAAATCTGTGCGACACGGTATTTTGAAAATCGCCGAGGTATAACTGCCTCTGTAATTGGATCGATAGAGGGGGAGGTATGTTCTTTAGCATAGGTGATAGCTGCTAGTTTGAATTCCTGGGTATATTGATGTCTTCGGACTGGAGTATTCAGAGTACTAGTAGTTGCTTCCTTTCCAGCCTCACGTAAGGCATTGAAGTGTACAATATCTTGTGCCACATCAGGTCCTTCGGAATCCACCTCTGATAGCGCTGGAATAGCTGTCCGGCTGCTAGAGTTCTGCAGTTGCAATACTGAGGTTGCGCGAGGTTTTTGACTGGTAGTTTGCGCACTGGGTCCAGGACGAGGTACCTGCGGAATTGGCATATTTTGTACAAGTGATGGTGATGAGTGAAAGAAGCCGGTTGTGCGAGTCAACATCGACATTACTATACTACCGTCTTATAGGAAAAATTTGCTGTCTTAAACACGATTCGGATATCTTGGCCAAAATTAGTCTGTTTTACCCCTGTCTTATACACGATTACTGTCCTGCCGAGTAGTACTTTCTTACTCGCGAATTAATACGGTAACGCACTTAACTAGATACCGTCGTATCCATAACCTGTAATTGCCAATGCGGCAGTGGTCTTTTCAGGCTCATAACCCGTTCTGAGGTCCTCGACTCTCGCTTTCCCCTCTTCGGTCCATTGTGCTGGAGCCGGATCCTCCCTCCTGAACTGGTATTTGTAAGTTACAAATCCGCCCTTGCCCTTGCTGGCCAATAGCGCACCAGTTTATAGATACCGTCGTATCTAAAACCTTCTGTTGGGGTATATTTGCTATGGCGCATTTTGTCGCTTCTATTACGTGAACTTGCTTGGAGTTTGTCCAGTCACTGGACTCGGCTCCTGCTTTGTCCAGCTTGCTGGAATCGGTTAAGTCCGGGAACATGATGATTGCCAATGAGACATTGGTCTTGTCCAATGTCTGGTCAAACGATTGGACCTCGACGATTGGACTTCGGCGACATGTGCACCGGTATTCTTTTTTTCAACGGCCTCCAGCCCCGGAATAAATAAAGGTACCCCTTCATCCACATCATCCATATAACTCCCAGAAAGCACAATAAATTGGGAGCCACTTTTGGGGTTCCAGTATACCAGCCATAGAAGAACGATATACCGGACTTATTTTGGGGGATTCGTAGGTGAGAATAATTTGAATGCCAATAATGAATTATTTAAAAATAAATTGGACAGTGCCAGTTGCACAAGTCCTTAGAGATGCAGGTGTCAAGAAGCCTAAGGTCCAGAACATTGTGGCTCGACCTTTGCCTTTGGATGGCAATTTCGTGCATTGGGGTCAGTGCCCAACCGGACTAGTTCTGGGGATGCGGTGTCTTGTTTAATGCGAGTAACGGATTATAGAAAATAAAAGGAGAGTGCTAGTTGAATTTTCAAGGAGTTCTTTTATAGATACCGACGCATCTAAAACCTTCTGTTGGCGCATAAACGCGGACTTTGTCCAGTCGGCTCCTTCTTGCTGGGTTCGGTTATCTCCGGAAATATGGTAATTGCCAATGCGGCAATGGTCTTTTCAGGCTCATAATCTGTTAAGTAGGTAAAAATATGTGATTTGGTACATATAATAAATAGATGTAGTTCTCATTGTATTTGTCGCTCCTGATGACGCGGAATGGCTTAGACTTTGTCCAGTCGCTGGACTCGGCTCCTGCTTTGTTGATTTTCCTTGGTCCGGAGAGGTTCGGAAACATGATGATTGCCAATGCGGCAATGGTCGTGTCCACCGTCTGGTCAAACAATTGGACCTCGGCGAAATGTGCACCGGTCTTCTTGTTCCACGGCCTCGAGCCCGGAATAAACAAAGGTATCCCTTTCATCCACATCATCCTTATAGCCCTCAGAGAGTACAAGAAATTGGGGTGCCACTTTTTGGGTTCCAGTATACCAGCCATGGAAGGACAATATACCGGACTTGTTTTCGAGGATGCTGTGTCTCGTCGTAGGTGAGAATAATTAAAATGTGAGTAAGGAATTTTTTAAAAATAAATTGGCAGTGCCAGTTGCACAAGTCCTTTAGAATTCAGGTGTCAAAAAGCCTCAGGTCCACGATATTGTGGCTCGACTTTTGCCTTTGGATGGCAATTTCTAGTTCTGGGGATGTGGTGTTGTCATAACTTTAATGCGAGTAACGGATTATTAAAAATAACAGGACAGTGCCAGTTGAATTGAGGCAGTAACATGGTAATGGCCAATGGAGGCAATGGTCTTTTCAGGCTATAACCTGTTGAGCGCAGGTAAAAATAATATGTGATTTGAATTCCTAATTGCATTATCCTGCCCGCATTGAAAAGTCACAGGGTTCCAGTGTATCATGAACAAAACGGGCATGTGATCTGTCCAAGGATTTCCGGAATGAACTCAATTAAGTCCTCACTATGAGTAAGGACGTCTTGCCAGACTGGCCTGCTCGCCACGTCTAGATCTATCAATTCTCGTAAGCGGGGATCGGGCTCGAAAGTTTGGAGTTTTACTTACCTGTTTACATTTTCGGGGTAGGTTTTTTCCTCTCCCTCCTCCTCCTCCTCATCTCCCTGTTTGCCCCCTGAGCACATCATCTCAGGCCGAGTTCCTCAACCCTCGCTTTCCCCTCTCCAGTCCATGGAGCTGGAGCCGGATCGTCCCTCCTGAACTGGTATTTGTAAGTTACAAATCCGTCCTTCCCTTTTCTAGCCAATATCGCCCCAATGTATAGATACCGTCGTATCTAAAACCTTCTGTTGGGGCATACTTGCTATGGCGCATTGTGTCGCTTCTGATTACGCGAACTGGCTTGGACTTTGTCCAGTTTGCTGGGATCGGTTATCTCCGGGAACATGGTAATTGGCAATGCGGCAATATTGGTCTTTTCAGGCTAATAACCTGTTCTGAGGTCCTGGACTGTCGCTTTCCCCTCTTCGGTCCATTGTGCTGGAGCCGGATCGTCGCTCCTGAACTGGTATCTGTAAGTTACAAATCCGTCCTTGCCCTTGCTGGCCAATAGCGCACCAGTTTATAGATACCGTCGTATCTAAAACCTTCTGTTGGCGCATACTTGCTATGGCGCATTTTGTCGCTTCTGATAACGCGAACGGGCTTGGACTTTGTCCAGTCGGCTCCTGCTTTGTCCAGCTTGCTGGGATCCGTTAGTTCCGGGAACATGGTAATTGCCAATGCGGAAATGGTCTTTTCAGGCTCATAACCTGTTCTGAGGTCCTGGACTCTCGCTTTCCCCTCTTCGGTTCATTGGATTGTCCGTCCTGAACTGGTATTTGTAAGTTACAAATCCGCCTTGCCCTTTCTGACCAATAGGCACCAGTTTATAGATACCATCGTATCTAAAACCTTCTGTTGGCGCATACCTACTTGCTATGGCGCATTTTGTCGCTTCTGATTATTACCCGAACTGGCTTGGTCTTTGTCCAGTTTGCTGGGATCGGTTAGATCTGGGAACATGGCAATTGCCAATGCGGCAATGGTATTTTCAGGCTCATAACCTGTTGACGGCGGCCTGAGGTCTTCGAACCCCCGCTTGCCCCTCTTCGGTCCATTGTGCTGGAGCCGGATCGTCCCTCCTGAACTGGTGTGTATGTTACAAAATATTTGCTATGGCGCATTTTGTCACTTCTTAATACGCGAACTGTCTTGGACTTTGTCCAGTTTGCTGGGATCGGTTGCCATGCAACATCGTAATTGTCAATGGGGCAATGGTCTTTTCAGACTCATGACCTGTTGAGTGCAGGTAAATATATGTGATTTGGATATAGGTAATAAGTTTATATAGTTCTCATTGTATTGCTTCTTTTCTTATTGGGTAGTTTTCTCGGCTTTAGCCCTATGTCCTTTCTGGTGGGCAGTAATATATTCCTTCAATTTTCTGGATGAATCATCCTGCGTGCACTGAAAAGCCACAGGATTTCCAGGGATTCCGGAACAAAACGGGCATGTGAACTGTCCAAAGACTTTCTGAATGAACTCGGTTAAGTCCGCGATATGAGAAAGCACGTTGTGCCACTGGCCTGCCATGTCTAGATCTATCAATTCTCGTAAGCGGGGATCGGGCTCGAGAGTTTTTGAGTTTTTATTTACCTGTTTCCGTTTTATGTGGGGAGGATTTTTGCCTCTTCCTCCTCCCCCTCATATTGCCTTCCTGTTTGGTCTCTGGGCACACCATCTTCTGGCCGACTCCCTCGACCCTCGCTTCCCGCTCTTCGATCCATGGTGCTGGAGCCGGATCGTCTCTCCTGAACTGGTATTAAGTACAAACCCGTTCTTGCCCTTTCGTGCCAATAACGCACCAGTTTATGGATACCGTCGTAACTTTCCGTTGGGCATACTTGCTATGGCGCATTTTGTAGCTTCTGATTAGGCTTGGACTTTGTCCAGTCACTGGACTCGGCTCCTGCTCGTCCTGCTTGCTGGGATCGGCTAGCTCTGGGAACATGGTAATTGCCAATGCGGCAATGGTCCATTCAGGCTCATAACCTGTTGACGGCGGCCTGAGGTCTTCGAACCCCGCTTCCCCCTCTTCGGTCCATTGTGCTGGAGCCCGGTTGTCCGTCTGAACTGGTATTTGTAGGTAACAAATCCGTCCTTGCCCATTTCTAGCCGCTTCTGATTACCCGAACTGGCTTCGTCTTTGTCCAGTCACTGGACCCGGCTCCTGCTTTGTCCAGCTTGCTGGGATCGGTTAAATCCAGGAACATGGTAATTGCCAATGAGGCATTGGTCTTGTCCAACGTCTGGTCGAACGATTGGACTTCGGCGACATTTGCGCCGGTCTTCTTGTTTACACGGCCTCCAGTCCCTGAATAAACAAAGGTAACCTCTTCATCCACACCATCCTTATAACCCCCAGAGAGCACAATGGATTGGGAGCCACTCTTGGGGTTCCAGATATACCAGCCATGGAAGGACGATATACCGCACTTTGTTTTGGGGGTTGCGGTGTCTCATCGTAGGTTAGAATTAGTTGAATGCAAGTAATGAATTATTGAAAAAGAAATCGCACAATGCCAGTTGCGCAAGTCCTGAAGAATGCAGGTCTCGGTCCACGACATTGTGGCACGACTTTTGCCTTTGGACGGCAATTTCGTACATTGAGGTCAGTGCCATACCGGACTAGTTTTGGGGATGCGGTGACTCGTCGTAGGTGAGAGTAACTTAAATGCGAGTAACGGATTATTAAAAATAACAGCACAGTGCCAGTTGAATTGAGGCTTTCTAGTTTTCAAGAAGTTCTTAGTTGTAAATTCGACCAATAAGGGGGCAATCCACCTACTCTAGGAAGCATGCTTTTAAAGCCTGTTGACTGAAACGGCTATGAAACCACAATGAGGAGGTATTGGAACAGAATCTTGGTTGACAATGCAGTAGAGCCAGGAGTTGGTAGTGAGAGGTCGCATGGGATTAATCGGTTACTTGAGAGTGGTATAGTTGGGGAGGATTGAGGGTTGGGGTGAGGAGTTTGTTTGACAGCGACATAGTTGAGGAGCATTGATGGTATGGTTAAGGAGAGAATTGTTGGACTCCCGCTTCCCCCTCTTCTGTCCATTGTGCTGGAGCCGGAACTTCCGTCCTGAACTGGTATTTGTAGGTTACAAACCCGTCCTGAACTGGTATTTGTAGGTAACATATCCGTCCTTGCCCATTTCTGGCCAATAGCGCAACAGTTTATGGATACCGTCGTATCTAAAACGATCCGTTTGGGCATGCTTGCTATGGCGCATTTTGTCGCTTCCGATTACGCGAACTGGCTTGGACTTTGTCCATTTTGCTGGGATCGGTTAGCTCTGGGAACATGGTAATTGCCAATGCGGCAATGGTCTTTGCAGGCTCATAACCTGATGAGGGTTGGGAAAAAAATTTGATTTGGTAGATATAATACGTAGATGTAGTTCTGACTGTATTGCTTCTGTTTGATAGTGGTCTCGGATATAGCCTTATATCCTTTCTGGTGGGCAGAAATATACTCCTTCAATTCTCCGGCCGCATCATCGTAGGTATGATCTTTTGTCCTAATTTTCAATAGTGTTGGTAAAGTAGGATAGTGGGAATCTTAGTAGAAATTCGATTTTGACTTTGTCGGTTTCGGAGATAGCTAGCAAGCCCTTTCCAAAGCCCGTATCTTGGGTAAGGTCTGCTCTTCAAATAATTCTTGCAGAAGTATTCCTAATTTTTTTTAAATATGACGACATGGTCTGTAATATTTGTTTGCCAGTCGTCAAAGGATTCTATAGAAGGCCATCTATTAATGGGAGGATGGTAGCGACTACATTTAATGTGTGGCCAGTAATTGCCAGGGTAGCATTGATCTTGTCCAACGTCTGGTCAGACGATTGGACTTCGGCGACATGTGTGCCGGTCTTCTTGTTTTCACGGCCTCCAGCGTCGGAATAAACAAGGGTATCTCTTTCATCCACATCTTTGTACTCCTCAGATAGTACAATAGATTGGGAACCAGTCTTTGGGGTTCCAGATATACCAGCCATGAAAGATGATATGTTGGAGGGGTGCCATTGGTGTCTCATCATAGGTTGGAACAACTTGAATGCGAGTAATAAATTATTTAACAAAACTTGCACTGTGCCAGTTTCCGAAGTTCTTAAGGATGCCAATATTAAAGGGCTCACAACATTGTCGTACGAGGCTTGCCTTTAAACAGCAATTTCGTACATTAGTGTCAATGCCATACCGGACTGTTCTGGGGATGCGGTATCTCATTGTTGGTTAGAATAACTATTATGCGAGTAGCGGAGTATTAATAGTAATAGGCCAATGCCAGTATTCATGAATTGAGGCTTTCTAAGTTTTCAAGAGGTTCTTAGTTGTAAATACTACCAATCAGGAGGCAGTCCACCTACTCTAGGAAGCAGGCTTTTTAGCCCGTTGACTGAAACGGCTATGAAACTAAAGGAAGGAGGGAATGGAGCAGCATCTTTTGTTGAGAATATAGTAGAATCAGGGGTTGGTTGAGAGAGAAAGGATTGAGCAGTTACTTGAGAGTAGCATAGTTGAGGATGATTTAGTGTGAGGTTGAGAAGTTATTAGGTAGTGATATTGTTGAGTAGCATTTGTTGGCTGCTTTTCCAAACATTTATGTGTGCATGCCAACAGTGCCATGTCTCAAAAGCATAAACAATAGGGAGAGTTGGGGGGGTTCCTTGGGCCCAGTGTTCTCCTTGGGTACTGATTTGGCACAGAATCTATTATTGATATGGGTCACAGTTGAGGCCTTCTAGCTTTCATGAAGTTATTAAGTGTAAATTCGAGAAATGAGAGGGGATCTACCTACCATGGAACAAGTATGCAAACCTCATTGACTGAAACCTGCTTTGAAACAAAAAGAGGAGGTATAGGAGTAAGTATATGGTTGGGAATGCAGTAGGAACAGGGGTCGAGTCTGAGGTTGGGGTTGAGCAGTTGTTGAGAGATGGGAACGGTCGTGCGGGAGTTGTTGCTGGTTGCTTATTTCTTGTGTGCGTGCCAAGTGCGCCATGTCTTACAGGATAAGGTATTGACGGAGAGGGGGAGGAGAAGAAGCATGGTGAGGAGGGGAGTAATGGTAGGTAGGAGGACAAGGATGATTCAAAACTTGAGGAAGTTTGCCGGCCCCAGGAAGGCATTACTGATCTTGATCTTCATATATTCGTTCTAGTGACACATGAGAAGTATTATCCTTAGCTCTTAAGTTCTGCTCTCTCAGAGTCTCTTGTTTCATCCGCTGCAAAGTTGTTAGTTAGACCAATATACTACAATTTTTATAAGGAGTCCTTAATCTCATCAACAATTCTCTTGCTCCTATACGGATTGATGTCTTCATATGTAAGCCATTCTGAGCTAGTGTTCAGAGAGCTGGGTTGTATTTACAATAACAATGGGCACAGCAAATTGGATTCGGATATAGTCGGATACAGAGGGAAGCTAGCGAGAAGAGTTGTAACGTAATCAAGTACGTTGCACATCAACGTACAGAACAAAAGGGTCACGTGTATCAGGTCACGTAATCTGGTAGTTCTTGGCAATGCCGAGGATCAAACAAAATATAGTACACTTCGTTTCAATTTCTAGAGAAATTGGCAACTTCGTTGCCAATAAACCACTGAGATAACCCAGTGGGAAGAAATATCAATGAACTCGACTCTTTTTAATACATCTCACAAATTCCGCCATACTTATAGTATTTACATTAAATCTACGATGGCAAGTGATGCGATTATTGCATCTCTAAGGGGATAGGAGGGACTAAATCATCCCGAATCCGAATTCTACACCAAAAATCATGAATTAAAACAGAATCCAAGAAGGTCCGAAAGGCGGAATCAGAAAACGAAGGATTTGACTGTAAGGGAGTCACGATTAAAGGGGCTCAAATTTGGAAAACCGATGCTGGAAGGAATAATCTGTAAGAATACGACATGGCAGTTACACACCACACTACAAACGAATACAATTGACTAGTGACTTCCAAAACAATTTCAGCGTACATAGATATTGAGACTATGAGGGGTCCATATCGAAATGCTCTATAGTGAGCACTCTAGTATTCAGGCACAATGGCAGAATAATCCATCAAGAACAATGCTTATATGATACCTCATTATCCGCAGATTACGAATGCCGAGCCAGTTTGTGATAAAGGTAGATGGTGCAAAGGCAAAAATTAAAGTGGGACAGAAAACACACTGTACAGGATGAAGAGGGATACGTATGAACTATGGATCGAACCAGAACAGCTGCTGTTAGGAGGCACAGCGAAGGAACTTGCCATAAGCATGCATGGAGCCACTTGTCATTTGTCATTTCCTCTCTTGCTTCTTTAGAATTCTGCTCTGTATTAGCTGCAAACACACAATTTAGGAAATTAGAGTCTCGATTGAGGAAATTCTAACCTCTAACTGGCAGTTCTCATACCTACCTCCCACCGGTGCCTTCCCCCCCCCTTCCTTTCTCCCTCCCGCCTCGCTCCGCCCCGCCCTCCCACCTCTCCCTTACTTACACATCTTCACAGCGAGCGACAGTGAGAAGAGCGAACAGTAGTGAGAAGAGTGAACAGTAGTGAGAAGAATGAACAGTAGTGAGAAGAATGAACAGTAGTGAGAAGAATGAACAGTAGTGAGAAGAATGAACAGTAGTGAGAAGAATGAACAGTAGTGAGAAGAGTGAACAGTAGTGAGAAGAGTGAACAGTAGTGAGAAGAGTGAACAGTAGTGAGAAGAGTGAACAGTAGTGAGAAGAATGAACAGTAGTGAGAAGAATGAACAGTAGTGAGAAGAATGAACAGTAGTAAGAAGAATGAACAGTAGTGAGAAGAATGAACAGTAGTGAGAAGAGTGAACAGTAGTGAGAAGAATGAACGATTATAAGACGCGGCGAAGCCGCGATATAGAACCCACAACCATGTATTATGACGCGGCGAAGCCGCGATATAGAACCCACAACCATTATAAGACGCGGCGAAGCCGCGATATAGAACCCACAACCATTATAATACGCGGCGAAGCCGCGATATAGAACCCACAACCATGTATTAGTTGTGCGCAGGCGATAAGCCGAGGTAATAGTCTAAGAAGAAGTGTAGATCTTGCTTGTATCGCTTGCTTCTAGCTATCATAGTAGGTATATATACATAACGAATCCTCCTTATCACATGAATACGTATATGTGTTTAGTTAACACATGTTGGCACATGTATGCGCTTATGTATTCCCATATGCTTTACCGCGTATATTCAACAGTATTATGATACGCGGCGAAGCTGCGATATAGAACCCACAATCATGTATTATTAACCCACGACACATATAACATTACGTTCAACAGTGGTAATGCGTGGCGAAGCCACGACATGGAACTCGCGAACCAGAATTTAATTTGTATCACCATGATTGCTGTACGTATAGTATTGGTTAAGAAGGTTAATGGTATCCCAACCTACTTGATATATGTATATCAACAACCAGTCTGAACCAACAACTCCATGCCAACCTAGTTGGACCGATTGTCCCAGTGACTCCACGAAAGCAATACCCATCTTTACTAGACAGGGAAGTCTAAGTGGAGAATTCCACAATAATAGGCTCCAAGAAGAACTGAAGTAAAGAAAAGTGGCTTCAAAGAAAACTATTCCAAAATACAGCGAGGCAAATGCTGTAATCGCCATAATAAATCGAGTATGAATCGAACAACCCTATGTAACAACAGGATCTAGCCTTCTTAAGAGATTAAGGGTAAAGCCTCGAGTTGGGCAGCATACACTGAAAACTGAATCCACATAAAACCCTAGATTAGAAACCTATTAACGATCGAAGGAAGCTCAGAGCCTTTGGACGAAGAGTAATCTATTTCGATTACGAGTTTATAGAACCTTTACAGCGGTTATAACTTATTATTCAATACAGTAGGCTTCGAAGTCCTCAACTGATATTGAACCACAACTTTCATCTAGTCCCACTTCCATTACTTAAGACTACGCGGTTATTGTAGGTCGTGATACTGTAGAACCTCTGACTACTGTTGAACCTTGTTACAAGACATGTCTTCTGGCGATTGTCCCCTATTCATACTGCGAATTTATTCTTATAACTATGTTTATTTAATGACTTCTGTTCATTCGGTTCTCCCTGATGTATCCGGGTTCTCCCTACATATCCCTCTAACCACCGGATACCCCCTAAACATCCTTTCCGACCATCGAATAACCCCTGAACATCCTTTCCAACCACTGGTTCTAAAGAAAACCCGATTGATTATTTTTTTCCTTCTCTGGTCTTCTCTCATCAAGTTTCCCCCGCCTGTTGCTACATTATTCTGTTCCTCTTCTACTGCTCCTCTATTTCTTCCCTTTTGGTTTTCACTGCCCCCTCCTTCATTATTTCGTTCCTTCTCTACAGCTCCTCTATTTCCTTCACTTTGGCTCTGCTAAAAGTCCATGAGGAGACAGCAGCGGAGGGAGTCAGCGGCGGAGGGAGACAGTACACCTTAACCAGAACCCAAGATACAATCTCAAATCTAAAATGTTTCATTGCTCATCTTGGACATAATGAACTTGTCAAATCGGGCGAAGTGGCAGCTAGTCGTAGAGTGTGATCTTGGCCTGGGCACGAGACAAGCCGACTTCGATCAGCGCGGCATCTATTCTCCGGTTTGTGGACTCGCCCTGTTTTTGCCTTTGTCTTTACCAAGTGGCACTTCGACTATCCAGTGAACTGGACTTATTGAAGACCTCCTTTACGCTGTGGACCTCTACTCGACCCCGGTTGATACTTGGCATGCTTAAGCAATCACATTATACACCCAAGCAAGAGGCCCAAAACGTTTTTGTCGGCATACTAAAAGCTATGGATTTCAGTCGACGGGTTTTGTATATTTGGACTCAACTTTCGAGAAAACGGTCGGTAGACATTCTTGCCATTCCTTGCTGGATGATTTGTTGTGTGGTTTCTTCATTAACGAGGTCACTACGAATGGGCTCAATTCATGATGCGATATCACTAATGGATTCTGTGCGAAATGAGTGCTCACGGGGAACATTCCTGGGCCCAGTAGAACTCCGCTGGACCACTCCAGCTATGCAACTGTCTTGGGACGCTACAGGTCCTACAACACGTTCGAGACTCCTGTGCAGTGACTTGGCACGTACACATGCACCGTTGTCACTTGGAAGAGGATTCTCAGCCATCCAATGTCAAAGATTTCCCAGCAGTTGTATGAAGACTTTTCTATATTGCCCTCAATGTTGCTCAACTTGATACCTATCACTGATGCGGTGAAATGAGTTTCGGTGAACGCGGCACAACTGAGGATGATCCTGAACGTGCGATGGTAAAGCTGGTGACGAATCCTTTGGATTGTCTGAGGGAGATGCTGATTGCTACTATGCATTGGACGAGATTAGGACCAGGAATGCTAGGCTGGAGAGGAATGATCCTGCTGCTGTGTTAGAAACGTTATTCGATCTCCGTTTGCCAGTCAACCCGGTGACCTCTATATGCCTGCTTCCTCGAGTATGGTGGACTGCCTCTCTGATTGCGTCGACCCCTATTTGACAGCTAAGACCTTCTTGTACCAGCAACCTTCGTATGGCGGCGACCTCTATTAGCATCGACCTCCGTAGGACATTGGCCTCTATATTTTAGTAACCTCCGTTACTGGCGTTGACGTCTATTCTACCACCGACCCCTGTAGGACTGCGTCCTCCATATGCCAGCAAGCTCCGGTATGGCGGTGACCTCTATGTGCGAGCGACTTGCGTATGCTGGCGACCTCTGGCAGCGTCGTACGACAAAGTTGTGGGCCACTGAATATTGGCATTCTTAAGAACTTCCGAAACTG
>ML121614.1:8432-25731 GCA_003788615.2 Terfezia boudieri ATCC MYA-4762 | reverse complement strand
CTTATGTACCAACACCCAAGATATAGCGCCGAAGCGGCGCAGAATATTACCAACACCCAAGATATAGCGCCGAAGCGGCGCAGAATATTACCAACACCCAAGATATAGCGCCGAAGCGGCGCAGAATATTACCAACACCCAAGATATAGCGCCGAAGCGGCGCATAATATTACCAACACCCAAGATATAGCGCCGAAGCGGCGCAGAATATTACCAACACCCAAGATATAGCGCCGAAGCGGCGCAGAATATTACCAACACCCAAGATATAGCGCCGAAGCGGCGCATAGTATGTAACCAACACCCAAGATCTAGCGCCGAAGCGGCGCAGAATATTAGCAAGTAAGAAGAGTGACGACAAGTAAGAAGAGTGATGACAAGTAAGAAGAGTGACGACAAGTAAGAAGAGTGACGACAAGTAAGAAGAGTGATGACAAGTAAGAAGAGTGATGACAAGTAAGAAGAGTGATGACAAGTAAGAAGAGTGATGACAAGTAAGAAGAGTGATGACAAGTGAGAAGAGTGATGACAAGTGAGAAGAGTGATGACAAGTGAGAAGAGTGACGACAAGTGAGAAGAGTGACGACAAGTGAGAAGAGTGATGACAAGTGAGAAGAGTGATGACAAGTGAGAAGAGTGATGACAAGTGAGAAGAGTGATGACAAGTGAGAAGAGTGATGACAAGCGAGAAGAGTGACAGCGAGCGACACTTCTACACATTCATTCCCTCTCCCCCCTCCCGCCCCGCCTCGCTCCGCCCTCCCTCTTCCCTCCCCCCCCCTTCCGTGGCCACCCTCCATCCATACTCTTGACGGTCAATCTCCAATCTTAAAGGAGTTAGCTCTGAGATTAAAGGATTTAACACACAAACGTCGATTATATGTCGTCTTAAGATTTCTTCGTTCTCTCCTTTACTGTTTACTGTTCACCGAGGTACGTACGAATACCGTTCAAGGAAGCGACACGGAGGATTGTCGTCGACAAGACCAAGCTAGGTATCAAGTATGCATAGGGAGAAGTAGGACATGTCACACAAAAGACAGGGTGAAATTAAAAACGGAAACGTGGTAGATGGAAATAATGTTTGACCGAGCCGTAAGCATTAGACGCCTATTACTCCATAGTATATTCGTAACAAGAACTACCTAATAAGACGGTAACACGGACTTATGATCTCACGAGTGATATCTCGTAAAGCTATACCTGGGGAGTATCAGAGTTATAGATACATGCGACTTTAACAAAACCTTCAGTGATCAGTTAACATAAGCAAACATCACACCACACATTGACGGTACAGCATAAGAATGTCTAATAAGGAAGGTCGTAGCCAAAAGGTTTAAACTCGGGGAAATTAGCACTGAGGGAATGTCAGTTTAGGAAGCAAAAGACTAAGGCGGAAAGCCTGGAAGAACCTAAGACAAAATTAAGTACTAAAAACCACATCTTAAGCCTAAGCCCTACTAAATCATGGAGGATAGGGGAATCTCTACGTTATTAGCGTAGTGAACGGTAGCATCTAAATTACATTTATGATATTCATACCGCCTTAAACACTCTACATAATTTTTCTCAGCTCAAGTAACTATAAAGAAGGGTGACCCAATAGAGTCACCAAATAACCGTTGCTTCAACGGTTAAAGAGATCTTTAACTTTGCTTCACATGATATAAAACAAACTAGGAGCCGTAACGGTTCTTGATGGTCTAATGCACTGGACTATGTGCACTGGGAAAACAAGACATGCAACTACACGTTGCATGAACTAATGCAATGTTGAGAAGAGCGATCGAAGGGAGACATAGGCTGATATAGGCTTAGGTTAAACGACACGGGTAACAATAACATTTATGTTGGGTCGAGAGACTTGTGATCGAGTCTTACCGAATGTATACTTCTGTAGTTAGGCATATCCTCGTTCTCTTAACAACTACTCTAATTCCTGAGGAATATTTTTAACATCATATAACCAGATTGATTGTTGAAACGTCGCCTACTTTGTTCTCTGAGACTCTCTCGTCTTGAATTCTCGATTCCTATTATGAAGAGTACACAGTGAGTTGTGCGCAGGTAATAAGGTGAGGTAATAGTCTAAGAAGAAGTGTAGATCTTGCTTGTATCGCTTGCTTCTAGCTATCATAGTAGGTATATATACATAACATCCTCCTTATCACATGAATACGTATATGTGTTTAGTTAACACATGTTGGCACATGTATGCGCTTATGTATTCCCATATGCTTTACCGAGTATATTCAACAGTATTATGATACGCGGCGAAGCTGCGATATAGAACCCACAATCATGTATTATTAACCCACGACACATATAACATTACGTTCAACAGTGGTAATGCGTGGCGAACCCACGACATGGAACTCGCGAACCAGAATTTAATTTGTATCACCATGATTGCTGTACGTATAGTATTGGTTAAGAAGGTTAATGGTATCCCAACCTACTTGAAATATGTATACCTGTAAACAACCAGTTTGAACCAACAACTCCATGCCAACCTAGTTGGACCGATTGTCCCAGTGACTCCACGAAAGCAATACCCATCTTTACTAGACAGGGAAGTCTAAGTGGAGAATTCCACAATAATAGGCTCCAAGAAGAACTGAAGTAAAGAAAAGTGGCTTCAAAGAAAACTATTCCAAAATACAGCGAGGCAAATGCTGTAATCGCCATAATAAATCGAGTATGAATCGAACAAACCTATGTAACAACAGGATCTAGCCTTCTTAAGAGATTAAGGGTAAAGCCTCGAGTTGGGCAGCATACACTGAAAACTGAATCCACATAAAACCCTAGATAAGAAACCTATTAACGATCGAAGGAAGCTTAGGCCCTTTGGACAAAGAGTAATCTGTTTCGATTACGAGTTTACAGGTAAACCTTTACTGAGAAGTTACGAAACTTGAATTATTGGATATACAGAAGGCTTCGAAAGGTGACCAAATCAGAACTGATATGGGAAACACAAAACTTGCACCGAGACCCACTTCCATCAAACTGTAAGATTACGAGGTTATGGGAGGAATCATGATACAGTAGAACCTCTGATACGGTAGAACCTCGTTACAAGAATGTCATCGGGCGATCGACCCCCATTCATACAGCGAATATATGCTTATAACAATGTGTAGTTAATGAACATATATGCATTCGGATATCCCCCTGATATATCCGGGTACACCCTAAATATCCCTCCAACCACCGGATACCCCCTAAACATCCTTTCCGACCATCGAATAACCCCTAAACATCCTTTCCAACCACTGGTTCTAAAGAAAACCCGATTGATTATTTTTTTCCTTCTCTGGTCTTCCCTCATCAAGTTTCCCCCGCCTGTTGCTACATTATTCTGTTCCTCTTCTACTGCTCCTCTATTTCTTCCCTTTTGGTTTTCACTGCCCCCTCCTTCATTATTTCGTTCCTTCTCTACAGCTCCTCTATTTCCTTCACTTTGGCTCTGCTAAAAGTCCATGAGGAGACAGCAGCGGAGGGAGTCAGCGGCGGAGGGAGACAGTACACCTTAACCAGAACCCAAGATACAATCTCAAATCTAAAATGTTTCATTGCTCATCTTGGACATAATGAACTTGTCAAATCGGGCGAAGTGGCAGCTAGTCGTAGAGTGTGATCTTGGCCTGGGCACGAGACAAGCCGACTTCGATCAGCGCGGCATCTATTCTCCGGTTTGTGGACTCGCCCCGTTTTTGCCTTTGTCTTTACCAAGTGGCACCTCAACTACAGTAACTGCTCAACCCCACCCTCAGCCTCTCTCGACCCCCGTTATATTGCATGCTTGCTCCAATACCCCGCCTTTTTGTGTTAAAGCTGGTTTAAGTCGACGGGTTTTGTATACTTGTTCCCAGGGTAGGTAGATCCCCCCACTCATTGCTCGAATTTACACTTAATAACTTCATGAAAGCTAGAAGGCCTCAATTCTGACCCATATCAATAATGGATTCTGTGCCAAATCAGTGCTCAAGGGGAACTCTGGGCCCAGAGAACTCCAACCCTCCCTATTGTTTACGCTACAGGAACACCTTCGAGACATGGCACTCTTGGCACGTACACATATTGTTTGGAAAAGCAGCCATAACAAACAGCTTCCTTTTCAACTTGCCCTCAATGCTGCTCAACAATATCACTATCTAATAACTTCTCAACCCCACACTCAATCATCCTCAACTCAAGTAACTGCTCAATCCTATGTTCTCTCAACCAAACCCTGAGTCTACTATATTCTCAACCAAGATGCTGCTCCAATTCCTCCTCCTTGTGGTTTCATAGCCGTTTCAGTCAACGAGCTTTAAAGCCTGCTTCCTAGAGTAGGTGGACTGCCTCCTGATTGGTAGAACTTACAACTAATACCTTCTTGACAACTAGAAAGCCTCAATTCATGAATAATGGCATTGGCCTATTATTTTAATAATCCGTTACTCGCATTAAAGTTATTCTAACCAACAACGGGAGACTGCATCCCCAGAACAAGATCCGGTATGGCACTGACACCAATGTACGAAATTGCTATCTAAAGACAAACGTCGTACGACAAAGTTGTGGGCCACTGAATATTGGCATTCTTAAGAACTTCCGAAACTGGCACTCAATAATTTATTACTCGCTTACATATGGTTCTAACCTATGACGAGGCACCAATGGCACCCCTCCAACAAATCCTTCCGTGGCTGGCATATCAGGAAATCCGCAGACTGGTTCCCAGTCAATTGTGCTCTCTGATGGGTGCAATGATGGTGTGGATGAAGGAGATACCTTTGTTATTCCGATCGCTGGAGTCCGTGAAAATAAGAAGTCCGGCACACCTGTCGCCGAAGTCCAATACGTTGGACTCATACCTACATGAGGCCAGAAAATTGAAGAAATATATTACTGTCCGCCAGAAAGGAAATACTCTAGATCCGAGCCCACTATCCAAAAAAAAGCAATACAATGAGAACTACATCTACATATCATATCTACCAAATCAAATATTTTCACCTGTGCTCAACAGGTTATGAGCCTGAAAATATTGCCGCATTGGCAATTACCATGTTCCCGGAGCTAACCCATCCCCAGGAGCGGAGTCCAGCATCTGGACAAAGTCCAAGCCGGTTCGCGTAATAAAAAGCGACAAAATGCGCCATAGCAAGTATGCCCCAACGGAAGGTTTTAGATACGACGGTATCTACAAACTGGTGGGCTATTGGCCAGAAAAAAGGCAATGACGGGTTTACAGAAAAAAGGCAATGACGGGTTTATAACATCCAAATACCAGTTCAGGAGGGACGATCCGGCTCCAGCACCATGGACAGAGGAAGCGAGGGTCGAGGAACTCGCCCTGAGGGTGGTGTCTCCAGAGGCAAGCAGGAAGATGAGGGGGAGTATGAAAATGACGTCTAATGGCAAAATCTTGACACCGGCAGGGCATCCTTAAGGATTTGCGTAACGAGGACTGACTTACTTATTTTTAATAATTGGATATTCGCATTCAAAATGTTATAACCTATGATGAGATACCGCATCCCAAGATTAAGTCCGGCACGGCACTGTCCCAAATGGCTAAATATTTGTCTAGGTTGGCACTAGACCAACAGATTGGGGAGTTGATAGGAATACGGAAGAAACCGAATCCATATTTGATTCACAAGTAAGGAGGATTCGGACCTGAGGGATCCAGAAGAATATTTGCATGACAATACTCCACTCATCGGGGTTTGGTTACCCCTTCGATTCAATTTAATTTTGGTGCATATATTTTGGGGCGAGTTTGGACTGGACATTTCTGGACTGGACTGCTATCCCCTGGATTACATAACTCAGTTTAGTTGGTGGGTTCTTGGATTGTGGGAGTTCAAGGAGGATTTTTCTACTCGGGAGTTACAAGTACGCAAGGAGTATTTCAATTGGCATGGCCTATGTGAGGGGGTCTGTTGATCGGGAAAGGAGTGTTCCTTAGCGAAAATGGAGTTTTACAATTTGCTAGAGAGGCCGTGTAACAACAAGATTGGCGCACGTGTCGCCGAAATTTAATCGTTTGACCAGACGTTGGAGAAGACCAATGCCGTATGGACGATAACCATGTTTCCGGATTTAGCAAACTGCACAAAGCCGGAGCCGAGTCCAGCGACTGGACAAAGTCCAAGCCAGTTCGCGTCGTTAGAAGTTTCAAAATGCGCCATAGCAAGTACGCTCCGACTCGGCATGAGAATGGTATGCCCAGAAGGCAAGCAGATAATGAGGAAGAGGAGGAAGAGGAAAAAAACCACCCCCCAAAAATCGTAAACAGGTAAATAAAAACTCAAAAACTTTCCAGCCCAATCCCCGCTTACGAGAATTGATAGATCTAGACGTGGCGAGCAGGCCGGTCTGGCACAACGTCCTTTCTCAATAACACGGAGTTAATCAAGTTCATTCAGAAAGTCTTTAAACAGTTCACATGCCCGTTTTGTTCCGGAATCCCTGGAAATCCTGTGGCTTTTCAGTGCACGCAGGATGATTCATCAGAAAAATTGAAGAAACATATTACTGCCCACCAGAAAGGACATAGGGCAAAATCCGATAAAACTACCCAAAAAGAAAAGAAGCAATACAATCAGAACTATATCAACTTATTATATCCAAGTAGGCTCGCTGAAGACGTCATGTCATCCATATCCCTATCTCTAGCTTTCAGTCAAATTCTACCCTCATCCAAGCCAATGGGATTCTCCTTAGCATTGCTATATCACTGTCCTAACTTAGGATCCAGAATCTCAAATGTTTTGCACTTCCTCTTCTGTTGTGCTAGTACACTAACCTTTACCATCACAATTTTCCCATGCTCGTCTACCTGCTCTTTTTCTATCTCCCCCGCACCTGTCTTATCACCAAGCTCCTTTGCTTTATTGTAGTCCTTCAGTATAGTTAGGATATGAAAGTCACATATCTTTACCTGCATCATGAGTCTGAAAAGACCATTGCCCCATTGGCAATTACCATGTTCCAGGAGGCAACCGATCCCAGCAAACTGGACAAAGTCCAAGACAGTTCGCCGACAAAATGCGCCATAGCAAGTATTTTGTAACATACACACCAGTTCAGGAGGGACGATCCGGCTCCAGCACAATGGACCGAAGAGGGGCAAGCGGGGTTCGAAGACCTCAGGCCGTCGCCAACAGTTTATGAGCCTGAAAAGACCATTGCCGCATTGGCAATTACCATGTTCCCAGAGCTAGCCGATCCCAGCAAGCAGGACGAAGTCTAGTAACCGGACAAAGTCCAAGCCAGTTCGCGTAATCAGAAGCCACAAAATGCGCCATAGCAAGTATGCACAACGGAAGGTTATGGATACGACGGTATCTATAAACTGGTGCGTTATTGGCACGAAAGGGCAAGGACGGGTTTGTACTTAACACCAGTTCAGGAGGGAGGATCTGGCTCCAGCACCATGAATTGAAGAGGGGGAAGCGAGGGTCGAGGGAGTCGGCCAGAAGATGGTGTGCCCAGAGGGCAAACAGGAAGATAATGATGGGGAGAAGGAAGAGGCAAAAATTCCCCCCACAAAAAACGGAAACAGGTAAATAAAAACTCAAAAACTCTCGAGCCCGATCCCCGCTTACGAGAATAGATAGATCTAGACATGGCGAGTGGCCAGTCCGGCACAACGTCCTTTCTCATATCGCGGACTTAATCGAGTTCATTCAGAAAGTCTTTGGACAGTTCACATGCCCGTTGTGTTCCGGAATCCCTGGAAATCCTGTGGCTTTTCAGTGCAAACTACCCAAAAAGAAAAGAAGCAATACAATGAGAACTACGTCAACTTATTATATCCAAATCACATATTTTTACCTGCACTCAACAGGTCATGAGTCTGAAAAGACCATTGCCCCATTGGCAATTACGATGTTCCAGGAGGCAACCGATCCCAGCAAACTGGACAAAGTCCAGGACAGCTCGCGTAATAAGAAGCGACAAAATGCGCAATAGTTATACCCAACCAGACTCAGTATACCCCAACGGAAGGTTATAGATACGGCGGTATCTATAGACTGGGGCGCTAATGGCCAGAAAGGGTAATGGCGGGTTTGTAACTTACCAATAGCAGCTCAGGAGTGAAGTTCCGGCTCCAGCACCATGGACCGAAGAGGTGGAAGCGAGGGTCGAGGAACTCGGCCTGCTCAGAGGGCAAACAGGAAGAAGAGGAGGAAGAGGAAAAAAACCTACCCCAAAAACGTAAACAGGTAAATAACACTCCAAAGTTTTCGAGCCCAATCCCCGCTTACGAGAATTCATAGATCTAGATCTGACGAGCAGGCCCCAATGCAGGCCAGTCTGACAACATATCCTTACTCATAGCGAGGACTTGATTGAGATCATTCAGGAAGTCCTTGGACAGATCACATGCCAATTTTGTTCCTGTTACCCTCGAAACACAGTGACCTTTCAATGCGGGCAGGAAAATGCGGGCAGGAAAATGCGGGCAGGAAAATGCGATTAGGAAATTGAAGGAATATATTACTGCCTACCAGAAAGGAAATAAGGCTACTGTAAATCCGGTAACACTATCCAAAAAGAAGCAATACAATGAGAACTACATCAACTTGTTATATCCAAATCACATCTTTATCTGCGCTCAACAGGTTATGAGCCTGAATTGACCATTGCCGCATTGGCCATTACCATGTTCCCGGAGCTAACTGATCCCAGCAAGCTGGACAAAGCAGGAGCCGAGTCCAGTGACTGGAAACAGTCCAAGCCCGTTCGCGTAATCAGAAGCGACAAAATGCGCCATAGCAAGTATGCCCAACAGAAGGTTATGGATACGACAGGTATCTATAACCTGGTGCGCTATGACCAGTACCGGTAAAGGGCAAGGACGGATTTGTTACCTACAAATACCAGTTCAGGAGGGACGATCCGGCTCCAGCACAATGGACCAAAGAGGGGGAAGCGGGGTTCGAAGACCTCGGGCCGTCGCCAACAGGTTATGAGCCTGAAAAGACCATTGCCGCATTGGCAATTACCATGTTCCCAGAGCTAGCCGATCCCAGCAAGCAGGACGAAGTCTAGTAACCGGACAAAGTCCAAGCCAGTTCGCGTAATCAGAAGCCACAAAATGCGCCATAGCAAGTATGCACAACGGAAGGTTATGGATACGACGGTATCTATAAACTGGTGCGTTATTGGCACGAAAGGGCAAGGACGGGTTTGTACTTAACACCAGTTCAGGAGGGATCCGGCTCCAGCACCATGGATCGAAGAGGGGGAAGCGAGGGTCGAGGAAGTCTGCCAGAAGATGGTGTGCCCAGAGGGCAAACAGATTATATGAGGGGGAGGAGGAAGAGGCAAAAATTTCGCCCACAAAAAAACGGAAACAGGTAAATAAAAACTCAAAAACTCTCGAGCCCGATCCCCGCTTACGAGAATTGATAGATCTAGACATGGCGAGCAGGCCAGTCTGGCACAATGTCCTTTCACATATCGCGGACTTAATCGAGTTCATTCAGGACGTCCTTGGACAGTTCAAATGTATATGATGGGGCGCCTCTAGGATGGATGGTTTATTATATAGCTGCTTGCTCTGAAAAGTCTTCTCTGGGTTTCTCGCTATATAATATCTATTTGCTTTGAATTGAGATTGGGATCGGCTTATTTATTTTTTCTGGCTTCCCACAATATACCATACCATATATCTGCTTTGGATTGAGGTTGGGTTTGGCTTATGACAACATGTGTGAAATTGTGAAAGACGTGTATTCTATGGTGTTACATGATAGGATTTCGTCTATATCCACAAATATCCTTCATCTGACAGGCAGAGTCTTCCTATGTTCATGAGCACCCAAAGCCCAAATCCAATAGTTTTGAATCAAGGCGATGTTTGTTCGTAATCCTCTTGGGTGCATCTACATAACAGATATACAACTGTTTCTGATTGCACACTGATTGATTACATTTGAATTGAAGGGCACATATTCGCTTGATTATCAGGATATTAGTCTGGTTGGTATCAGGATATCACATATTTACTCCCACTTGCTTGAATGATTACCTACTAACTAACGTACTATATCTGGAATCCACTACGCATAGAATATTACCCTCAACAGCTGCCAAATCCGCTCTCCTCATATTGGTTGAGTATGCCTTATAAGAGATGTCGGGTGGGGTGGTGTTGGGGAGTGGGTTGAGAAGGGCTGGATTCGTTTCAAATCAAGGGAAGGAGTCGGGGTTGCTTTTTTGGAAGCTACATATGTACCGGTATCGGTGTCAACTAACTAGTACAGCCCAAACTCTACCTTTCTAGTATGCTTGCTCCAATGCCTTCCCTGTTAGTTTCATGTGACGGGGTTTGTAGCCGGCTTCCCAGGGTACGTAGCGACCTTCTATTGATCGAATATACCACTAATAACTTTATGAAAGTTTGTAAGGGGCACAATTCTAATTTCTAACCCATATCAATAATAGATTTGTGTTTACTCCTAAACGCTCGGAGCCTCACACCAATTACAACTACAAGGTTTGCAGAAGCCAGACCATCAACTCGATATCATTCCAGGGAGTTTTTCGTCGACCTCCAATCCTATTGAGAGTGATGGTGGTTATGAAGATACAGTGCATGTATCCACGCTAAGACCACCTGAACCTAAGGGAATAATATTTTTTTCGGAGATATGTTCAAATGTTGTGTCCAGATCTATGTCTCTCCCTATCTCCAGCATGATTGGTTGGGAAACCACTTGAATCAACAGAAGTAAGGATTCTGTTATAATGAGCTTATTGGAATTAAGATCTGCCGCTGATGCCCTCGAGGGAGGTTGATATCCGTGAATCGCCACCTCAGCGGCGTCCAGGGCAACAAATACCATCAATATCTGCTACTACCATAACTGGTAGTGAGTGGAACCTTTCAAGGCGGCGAGTTTTTCGGTTTTCATGATGGATTTAGAGTCTCGAGGAGCAGCCGGTTACCTGTGCAGCTGTTGCAGACCGAGCTAAGGGACCTCTGTGTCATTCGTTCATGAGATTTATGCCCCTGTCACTCTGGCTGCAACTTGGATCCGTCCAATGCGTCTCCGATTTCATAAATGCCTTTGAGATCAAATGTGGGTGCCTCCATACTCTGACTTCCAATGCTCGTCACGGTAGCTTCAAGGCCATCTATAGGATGATGCTAGAATGTGAAGAAGCTAAGAGAGAATATCTTCAGATCTATATGTATTCCAAATTAGTCCTCAAGGATCATCTTGAAATGGGTTTGTTTTACTAGTAGAGGGACTACCGACCGCAAAATCAAAAAATGTTTGGGAAGGGCAAGCGCGTATACCAGAACTACGGTACTTAGTGTGGATATGTAAGCTGAGTTATTTTATGCTGTATTCTCCTTCTCCAGGTTCTAACTTCTAAGCTAAACTCACCACAGCACAGTCATTCCTCATGTTCGTCATCGTTAGCTATGCCGAGGTGTTGGCTATGTTAACATGGGTTTGACACACACGCCCTCGTGTGAGTGATCCCACAACAACCGTTGTACTTGTATCGCCAATGAGCACCTGAAGATTTCTCTACAGCACCGTATAGTCTGCTTACGGTACGTAGCCGGTCCTATTTCGTACCAATTCATGTTGCTGATATCCTGCAGAAGCAAATGTCGATGGGTAGTATGCCGGATGACATATCTTCCCCCCAACCAACCTACCATGCCACTATCTGCAGTGGATTACCATCTTGCTCACCTCCGCCAGCGGGTGCCCTTGCAGCATCTGCAAATGTTGACAAGCCCGCTTGTGTGAAGCGCAGAAACCAAGAAAGCGAAAGCGCCCATTCCGCTATCGCATCCAAGCGCTTCCGTCTAGCAAGCGATATTCCACCTCCCTTGCCGTATGGGATTGTCGATGGTCTACCCGGCTTCTTTGAATCCAGATACTTTGTGCGGCACTACATTCTCCCCCCAAATACCCAATCAACTACAGACGTCCTCACGGTGGACGAAATAGTGCTTGCTCTTTCCATCCTTGCATGCCTTGCCCGTCATCCAGATTCCTCAATTTTCGCATCGCCTGACGGAACATACACCTACAAAGGAAACGACTTTTCCGATGCCAGCTTCCCATCCTGGTTCTGCACGTTGGGGAATTGGATTATCACTGTATTTGGCGGGGAGGAACAAAAACACCATCGAAGGTGGATCTGTTTGGAAGACCATTCCTTCTTCGGTGAAGGTAACAATTGCATCCGTCCAGACTTCATTCTCGCGTCTTCACCTGGCCCCGCCGAAAAGCTCTCCTGGTCCTCCGTGCTCGTCGTCGGGTCTGGCCACCCAATCTCAGACTGTGGACTATCAAAGAGCATACAATACGCGCAACTAGTGTTGCTGGCACAGCCTTTCCGAAATGCTGTGATCGGGGTCGTAACATCAAGTAAAACAGCGGTAAGGTTTTGGAGATTTGACCGAGCTGGAGGAATTGTGTCGTTTGATTTGGATTACAGCAAAACGTCAAAGCGGCTTATGGAGCTTGTTTTGTGTTTACACGCGTTGCCCAAGTTGGATGCATCGGCACTGGGATTTCATACGGAAAGCACGTGGGACCCTGGATTTCCGTTTCCACTAGAGAATTGTCAAGTTGGTGAAGAAATTGACAGGAGTTGCCATGATCAGAGTTCCGTGAACGAGGCTTTATGTGCGGATGCCGATGCACCCGCGCCAGGGATAGGGATGGATGCACCTGCATCAGGGATGGATATGCTGAAGAATACCGACATCATAGTACTGGACGAAGTCATCTTCAAGGCCTCCAATGCCTTCAGCCGCGCAACTCGAGTATGGAGGGGTCACATACTCCCATCGAAAAAGCAAGTTATCGTCAAATACAGCTGGCGTAAGACTTGTCGACGCCCTGAATCTGCGTCGTACGAAGTTGCCCAGCAGCATGGCGTAATCGGACTAGCAGAATTTATCTCCTACGATTCATATGAAAGTGTTCGTGATGGAGTCCGTAAGGGTCTTATCCCTGTAAATAAAACACTATCTGAGGATGCTTACAACTCGTTCATGGCGATCCATGACCGAACATTCACCAGGCTTGTCTTGGGTACTATTGGTACACCACTCGCATCGGCTACGCTTTCACCTCTAGAGGTTGCACAAGGATTACTCGCGGGGCTGATTGGCCATGCTTCACTCTTTTTTTATGCAGGCATCTTGCACCGTGATATCTCACCAAATAATATCCTCTTTTGCTCTGATCCGATTTTAATACCGAATCCCAGGCCAGAGATCTGCGGCAACCAAACATCATTACAGGGGTGTATTATTGACCTCGATTACGCCATCAACGTTACAAACATAGGATGCTCGGAAGTCAACGAGCATGTGGGCACATTCCCTTTTCTAGCAATTGACATCTTGAGTCACACGTCTCCACACCGGTACCGCCATGATTTGGAAAGTTTCCTCTACCTCCTGATCTGGGTAGCATGCTACCCCCCCGCATCTCTGCCACCTTCGGTCGCAGCTTCCACTCCAGAGCACAGTCTGCCTTCCCTCGAGAGCAACGCCCAAGAAACGGCCTGCCACGACCCCCTCGCTGCGTGGTGTATGGGTGACGCGCACACTGTAGCAGTCGCCAAACGAGAGTGTATCCTTTTCCGATCAGTGTTTGAGGCTTTATTGGAGAAATTTCGGCCAGGATACGAGCCGTTCAAAGATGCAGCTAGAGGAATGAGGGACATAATGTGTCAGGATATGTGGGCCGTGGTTTCCCCGGAAAACCCGCAGGTCAGGGTCTGGCCGGATGAGGTTAGGCCAGGAGTTAGGAATTTCGAAGCGTTTACGGAGATGAGAGAGGTATTGGAGGAGTTGGTTAGGAGTTTGGAGCAAAGCCCAGAGAGTTACAAAGAATGACAATGCAGATTTGCAGCTTCAGAGGCGTATCCCAAAATTATTATTATAAATACGCCATATAAGAGATATATTCAGTATGAAGGTATGGGGTTAGCTACTCAAACTGTGAAATTATGGCAACACTGCCGTTAATATATGTACCAGATTATCAAAATAGCTATTGGCGTAGTCTGATGATATTCTAACATGCGAGAATGCGCTGCAATCTGTTTTCCCCATTAAATGGTGGTTGTTCAATTCACAACTTGGTTCCTGTACAAGATCACTGAAGCAGTCACTCACACCTTGGCAATTGGATTACTTCTCATTGGGCCAGTTGTGAAAGGGCTGTGGTTATGATATCAAGTTCCGAATTCTAAGTGCCGTCTGCTGAACAACATGAATACTGTATGCTCCTAATCCTTCTCCTCTTCCGGTCTGAGCCGCAAACCCCAAAAACCATCACGTTATTTCGCCCGCACACACACCCTGAGCAGAGCTTCCTGGAAGCATCAACTCTCCTAGCAGCAAGGAGACAGCAGCGGAGGGGGCCAGCGGCGGAGGGAAAAGAGGGAAGCGGCGGAGGGAGCCAGCGGAGGAGGAGTCAGCGGCGGAGGGAGCGAGCGGTGGAGGCGACAACGGCAGCGGTGGCGACAGCGGTAGAGGCGACAGCGGTGGAGGCGACAGAGGTGGAGGGGACAGAGGCGGAGGCGAAAGCGGCGAAGCGAGGAGATGGCCGCGGAGATGGAGGCGACAGCATCCACGGTGGTCTACCTTTCCCAAGGAATCTTCTCATGAAAGACCCCAAGTTCACCTTAGCCTCTAGCAACCAGACTACTTAGCCTCCTCCAATCCATCCGATTCTGCATATTATACACACCTCTACCACATCACAATGGGTTCTGGTAGTATGTATGATAGTCTGGTTGCAACCCGCCAAATCCCTACCGAACTGCCAAATCCCTAGTGAACAGCCAAATACCTCGGAACAGCCAAATACATCCAACAGCGAAATACACTCCGTTGAGTAGATCGAGGCATCTTATGGTGGTTGTGATATAGAGCTGACTAAAGATACGTTACTGAGAATTCTACTTCGACTTCATTTTAGGTGGGTCAATTGAAAATTTGCGGTTGTGCTCTATTGGGGCTAGATTTGCCATGCCAAGGCGTTGCATAACCTGGGTTATCATTACCCAGTTTAAGAATTGACCATCACTACTTTATATACCCACAATTTTGGTCATCTTGTGGTCTTCTTTGATCCGACCGGGCTTGTACTTAGCTGGGGCAGCATCCAAGACTACCATTCGTGCTCGCGTCGATGTCGGGATCCTGGGAGGGTTTGGGGGTGCCCCCGCCGCCGGGAGGGGGGTGCTTCGGGGATGGAGGTACTGCCGCTTTCGCCGACTCTTTTCCCTTGCCCTTCAGACCGGACTTGTACTTATCTGGGGAAGCATGCAAGACTACTGCTCATGGTTGCGTCGATATCGGACTCTTTGGGGGTGGGAGGTACTGCCGCTTCCGCCGACTTTGCCTTTGCCCTTCAGACCGGACTTGTACTTATCTGGGGAAGCATGCAAGACTACTGCTCATGGTTGCGTCGATATCGGACTCTTTGGGGGTGGGAGGTACTGCCGCTTCCGCCGACTTTGCCTTTGCCCTTCAGACCGGACTTGTACTTATTTGGGGCGACATGCAGACCACCGCGCCGGTTTTTTGTTAGTTAGGGGGGTTCGGGGGTGGAAGTACTGCGGCTTCCGCCGGTTGTTTGTGGGTAGGCGGTGGTTCGGGTTTGGAGATACTGCCGCCGCCGCCGACTTTTTGCCTTTGTGCTTTGCTGGTGAGGATGATTGCTACGTGCGTGGTGGTGTCGGTTGGGTCTTTAGGAGGAATGGTACGTCAAACTAGTGGTGGTCAATCGTTATTTCAATGTCAAATACGAAGCGCCTTGGCAAGTTAAAACTAGCGCTAATTGAAAAATTTAGATTGACCGACCTAAATTAAATCTTCAGTTAAGCGTGCTTAGTAGTGACATCGCTTACTCGGCGGAGAGTGTTGCTGAAGTACATGTGGGAGCTCATAGAGGTGCTTAAGGTGATGCCTTGGGATGACCTGATATTAGAGCTATTGGACGAAGTGTTGGGCATTTATAGAAAGATATTGGCACGCCGTATGTGGCTGCTCGAGGGAGCGCTGGGAGGCATTATTCAAGGGGGATTTCAGAACTTGATTAGGAATTATCCGGAATCTGCATTTTTGAATCTATTCAGAATGCATCGAATATCCTTTTGGAAGCTTGTGGATCTCATATCCCCTAGTCTGGTTACATATCCCCTATGTGGCCTAGAGAACGGAGAGCAAAAACACCACCTCGTCCAATCAGCAGGATGCTGTCGCTCTATATGTTCGTTGACTGGGACTCTTTTAGCATCAGCTCTGGGGGCGCTGACTCTAGGACATTGATAGGTGTAACATTTGGACGAGTTCCCCAGATCTCATCCAATCTCCAAAACAAGGGACATTTTGACTCCAATAGAGCATTAAATGTTGGTGCGTTATCTTCACTGCGTAGCCCTTCACCTGATTGTTCCTGGATCTTTCGTGCATTCCTCCATGCTATCTTCATATTTTGCACCTTTTCCCCAATGCGCTTCACAGTGATATCCTCATTGTCTCCAAAAACCTGCTCTTTTACATCTTTATACCATGCCAATTGTTTCCCGCGTAGACTCTGCTGGTTTTCTTCCATCCAACAAACCAGTCGCTCTACATCTTCCTTCGCCCAGTTTCGAATTCGAGTGGGTTTTGGCGTTTGGGATGCCATTGTGTCTGATGGTGATGTTCCGATGTTTTTTGAGGGTAGATGATGTTGTGTTGACTAAGCTAAGTAATGTAATGTCAATTATCTCGTTATGTGACTCCAGAGTCCCATAACCAATTAAGAGTTCCATTAAATTACTTTGTTCGTGAGGTTGCGGCGGCTTGGAAAGCGGTCGGCAGATGGCCTACGGAGGGATCCCTGGAAGTACCCTGGAATCTTATTGGGAATGAGAGTGTGAGATAGATGGAGAGGATTGTTTCTTTCTTTTTTTCCTGTTTTTTCTTTTACTGTTGATTAGTTTGTGCTCTCTCGGGGACGAGGGGCGGCAAAGTCGAATGGCCCTTATGGGTCCTTTGGCATCGCTCAGGGGTGGCTGAAAATGAATTCAATTACCATTAAGGCTCTGTTGAAGCCAAGCTGCCAAGGGCACTTCGTAATTGACATTAGCTTAGGTAATGGAAATAACGATTGACCGCCACTAGTAGCTATCTCTCCCCCCAATAGAGAGGTTTTGCACCCTTGCACGCTAGCTATCTCACAACCCAGCTAGCGCACTTGGACCCCTGTGAGCACAATGGTGTAGAAACAGAGGTTTTGCAGTC
>ML121613.1:125945-136802 GCA_003788615.2 Terfezia boudieri ATCC MYA-4762 | reverse complement strand
TTTATTTATTTTTTTACTTCGGTGCTCCCGCATGAAATCTGGTTTCACGCAGGCCACTGTGATATTCCCTTCGCTGAACCCCTCATCCGGTTTCTATCCCGCTCTTATTTTTCAAGAGGCTTAAATATAAAAGTTCCAAGATAGATCCGGATGAGCTGCGGGACTAAGGTAAAGACTTTAGGAAAAATACTAGCCTCATTTTGAGTACCTCAATAGTCGGAAAATTATTCCACATTATTCGGATGCTCCTCCAAATGGATGATAACCATTATTGAGACACTTATTCAATCCATAGCTCTACTTGATTCTAAGATATTAGAAGCACTACTATTCTAGAATGGTTACTATCAAACAAACACTGGGTGCCAAGAGATAAGTATCTCAATCCACGTCAACTTTTCTTAAAAAATTACCTATGATCTGGGATGATTCACTTCTGACGACCTTCGAGTTTATTTACTGGGATACTATGACAATTCTTTGCTAAATTACCATAGCAGCCAAAACCATCCTATAGCCTTCTACTCAAATCAACAAAGCCGACCCATAAGCAATCCCTGCTCGACCTACTAGTTCTGTAACTACAGTCTTATGCTCATAAACCTCCAATAATCGTTCGCTTCCGTTCTAGTGTATTGAGCCCGGATTGACTCACGTACATGTCCACGCCACACTTGAATCTTCATCTGAAGCTTGAATCTTGAATCTTGTAACCAGCTTCTCGGTTTTCGATCTATGTCCTATACACACATATATATATCCTTTCGCCCCAACTGAAGTCCGGTGAGTGATAGCCCACCACGGCCGGGCCAGACGTATTAGAGTCGACATTATAATGAGGGGGGAAAGGATCTCCAGTAGGGCTGGCTGATTGAAGTGGTGGAACGTATAGTTATCTGAAAAGCTTCTCTCATGTACGTACTCTTGCGTAAGTCTCCAGTGTGTGAAGGAACGAGGTTATGGGCAGGTTAGGTCCTGTATAATGGGTGTAGACATACTAACTAGTCCGGTATAATCAGGCGTCAGCATTTATCCATAACCCTATAAGGGATTTCTCCCATCCAGAGAATGGACTCGGTATTGTAATGAAGAGACAAAACTCCGTCGACAGGTATCGACTTATGTTCAGGAAGATTGGCCTCTTCTGTTCATAATCATTATTGAGTCCATTGGGGCCACCGTATCCATGACTGGTAGGGCCGGTTATGGAGATAGGGTAAATTCCCGTGATGTTCTGGCCACACGGATGTGTATGTACGGTACCGGTAATTTTTGGTTTGGAGAGCGGTTTTTTGGGTGTCCCTTTTCCGCTGCTCATCCTGCCATTTTCCATGGTACAGAAGTAGGTAACTTATCGAACTGCGTTCAGACTTGGGAGTCTGTAGAGAAAGTTGAGCCAAGATAGGTACGGAAAGGTTGATAGGTTGGGCTGAACGGATACGTTCCCCCCCCAGAACAAGTAAACACGTGAGCACCGTGAGCAAGTCCAGAAGTCGCGAGCGTCACGAGCGAACCCAGAAAAGGGTTCCGCCCCAGAAATGGTTTCGCCCCCAGAAACGGGTTCCGCCCCAGAAACTCGAAAGTTCGAGCTTGCCCCAGAAACTCTCGAAAACCTCGAGCTTGCTCCAGAAGCTGGTTCCGCCCCAAGAAACTCGAAGCTCGAGCTTGCCCCAGAAACTCGAAAAGCCTCGAGCTTGCCCCAGAAACTCGAGCTATCGAGTGTTTTTAAAATAACCGCAAAGAAGCGAGTCGGCCTCCGGAACGAAGTCTCTCCAAATTAATCGACATACGCTCGAGTCGGTAGAGTCTACACGCAAGAAGTTGAATAGACTCAACATCATGAGATAGGTCGGGCATGATCCGAAGGATACGGCTGTAGACCACCGACAGGCCGTATCTATAGGTGGGATCATGATGAGGGGCAAAAGTTAGTCCGCAGGGCTGACTATTGAGGGGGGAGACGTTTTCAGCTAGGACGTCTCTTTTTTTTTTTTATATCGGAGCAAGCCTCCAGAAATTCGAGCGAGCTTCCCCGAGTCTCCCCGGAATATCCGAGCAAGCCACGGTACATCCGAGCAAGTCATGGTATATCCGAGCAAGCTACCAAGCCACGGTATATCCGACCAAGCCACGGTATATCCGATCAAGCCACGGTATATCCGAGCAAACCAGCAAGCCACGGTATATCTGAACCACCCCTTGAATATTCGAACTACCCCGGAATATTTGAGCGATCCTCCATAACTCGAACGAGCCCCCATAACTCGAGCGAGCCCCCAAGGAGCCCCAATAACTCGAGTGAGCCACCATAACTCGAGCGAGCCCCCATAACTCGAGCGAGCGGCCCCCACCGAATATTCGAGCGAGCGAGCAGCCCCCCTTACCGAATTATTTTCCTGCAGTTCAGGGTAATAATTCAGGTTTCAGGGTAACGCCAAGAGTTCAGGGTAATAGCTTCCAGCTAGTAGTATATATACATGTAGTATATATTGATCTGGGTATAACTATAGAACCGTTATTCAGATTGTTCTGAAACTTAAACCGTAGCTCCCTCAAGGGTCTATGGACGTTTCATAAGAGTTAGAACTATCTGTGATAATTCTTTACCCCTCCGAGGTTCATACCCATTACTAATAATTATCTTATGGATAAATATTAGAAATGTTTGCACCACACTACTATGAGTGTACCTAGAGTCCGTATGGATATTCTAGGGTCGTTCTATATAGGCACAAGTACCTATGGTAGGGCTGAATGTCACCCCATGACAATTATAGATCACCTCAATATCAAAGCAGCATTTCTATATATATATCTAAAAGAAGAAATCTATATGAAATTACTATAAGGATACGAACAAGATAGACATTGCGCACACCTAAATCGATCTAAATATCCTCTTAAACAATCTCCAAAGGCCTAGTATTATCGACTTACCTTATATTTCCTTCCATTAGGCTTTACTCTTTCATCTTTTGATCCCTGTATCCTTATCAATTTAAAAGATCAAATCTTTATTGCTATTTATGTTGATGATATGACCTTCTTTGGTCCACCTTCCCCTGCTCGAATTACTCTTAAAAAAGCCTTGAAATCTGAATTTCACCTTACAGAGCTTAGAAACCTATATTGGCTATTAGGTATTCAAATCGAATACCATCCTGACATAGTTACACTCTCACAACGAGTATATATTGACAAAATACTGGCTCGATTTGGCATGATGTCTTGTAAGTCTATTACTCTATCTTTGGATTCAAATACTATATTATGCAAATTCCAAGATGGTGATAACATTGCAGATATTACCCTATATCAATAGATTATTGGGTCTTTGATGTATCTTGTAATTGGAACACGTCCAAATTTGGCTTGCTCTATCTCAAAACTATCTCAATATGCCTCAAAGCCTACCACTATATATATGGGAGCTGCAAAATGTATTTTACGTTATATTAAAGGAATAAGAGATAAGGTACTTACCTATATAAGAAAACCTGAACTCTCCTTAACAGGCTTTGTAGATGCAGATTGGGTAAATGATAAAGATGACAGAAAATCAATTTCAGGTAATATCTTTCAACTAGCTAAGAATACCATTAGCTGGCGCTCAAGAAAGCAAACTTGTATCTCTGCTTCTACTGTAAAAGCTGAATACGTGGCATTATCTTTAGCAGCTAAACAGCACTTATAGCTTCTCAGAGCTCTGAAACAACTTGGATTTCACTCTATTCCTGCTGCACTTAGCACAGATGAAGATGGGGCAGTTGATCTAACTGAAAACCTATGTATAAGTGATCGCAGTAAGCACATTGATGTTGCATACCATCATGTTCGTGATCTTGTCGAAACTGGCAAAATTATAGTCCTGCATGTTCCTGGCTCACTTAATCCAGCGGATATTTGTACCAAAGGCATGCCTGGACCACAATTTTTCTTACTGCAGGATGCTGTTTTAGGAACTAAATAATTTATAATGGTACTCTTTTCCTATATATGAAATTTTTTTTCCTACAAGGTTTTTTCTTCATATAAAGGTTTTTACTGAGACTGCTAAAAATATTTATACCTGACTATCTATACTATAATTAGTGAGGAGGAGTATTAAAAAATGCGTTCTACAAATGCTCTCTCTTATACCATAAATCACATAAACATATATTAGTCATTCCTAATTACATTCCACTACATATCAAATCATGTGCTAAAATACTTATATAAATTAAGTATTTTCAGATGTTCTTCATAATATTAATTTTATTGTTAGTTAAGTTATGAACTTTATTTTAGCTCTATTATACATGTTTACAACATATGTCAAACTATATTTTGAGTTATATTTTTTGTTAAAGTTTATTCTTACTAACAACTCAAACCTGTTGAGTATGTTGTAATCATATTGTATACGCATTTAGTACATTCTGACAGGCACTATAGTATGCTAGAATCATGTATGTATAGGAGGGGATTCCTCCTACCTTGAGAAGATGATTAGCTTATACTTCAATCTCATTCATATATACATTCCTCAATTCTATGCTCTATAGCTCTACCAGAATGTCCTCAATACGCCTATTAGATCCGTTCTTCCTTTTCTTCTTTATTGGATACTTAGTTGAATTCTACTGCCTGTTGTCTACAGTATATTCTCATATACCTATATTTCAATATAATACACCTGCTATATTCCAGAACACTGTGAAGGTAGAGAGAAGTTTTTTTTGATTTTTTAGTATTTTTCTGGTTTTGCTAGTTTTATTCTTAAGTTATATATAGCGTTGGTTTTAGGAATTTGCTCACTTTGGACTCACACTTGAACAGCCTTGTTGGAGTATCAATGAAAAAAAAAAAAAAAAAAGAAGTGATTTAACACTCAAACAGCGTTGTCCGAGTGTCAAATGAGGTAATTGGGTATGCTGGTACTTGAATAAGATTGTTTGAGTGTCGTTGGAAGGGATATTGTTCATTTGATAGTCGAATAGCCTTGTTCGAGTGTCAGATACGATATACGAAGATTTCACAGTCGAACAGCCTTGTTCGAGTGTCAGATATAACAATACGGGCATTTGATAGTCGAACAGCCTTGTTCGAGTGTCAGATACGATATACGAAGATTTGATAGTCGAACAGCCTTGTTCGAGTGTCAGATACCAGTTGAGGCTTGTTCGGACATTAAGTACAAGAATGATATGATAAGGACTTTGATAGCCGAGCAGGAAACATGAGGTCTTGGACAGCCGATCGGAGGATATATGAGTAATGGAGCAGGAAGGCTCTAGAATATCTTTCGTTATGCTAGCAAAGTTTTGATACAGGTGAAAAGGGGAATACGTATTTTGGGGTGAGACTGTCTGGGAAAAGGTTCTTGTTTTGTTAGTATTCATTGTTAGTGAGGATGTTATTATGATGTTAAAAAGTGGGTGAATGCTATCCTTTTGGGGGAGTATGGAGAGATAGAGAGGATTTACGGGTTTTTTGTGTAAAAAAATGAAGTGAAGATTTTTTGTCATCCTAAGAAGCTTTGATACGATTTTTTTCTCAATTTCTCCGACTGGTGACTGCCCTTGAGCTCTTGACTCCCCGGTTACATAGTGTATGTTCTTCCACTAGGAACGAAATACCCTTATATTTGGTCACTTCGACCAGAGAGTTCACAAGGTTGCTGTTCAGAGAAAAAGAAAAAGATGGGGAACCTCTGGATACAGGAAAATCGAACGATTATGATGATATACGGGAAGGTTCATGTTTTTCAATTATGTTGCCTAATAGTGGGCAGCATTTTTGTACATGAGGTCATTATGGCGGCTAGCAGAATGCTAGCCAAAGTATCACAGGAAAACTGGATTTGGGTCACTACAGGCTTGATCTTAGGGGAGCTGTACAAAAGCCTAAGAGAAGAACGCTCAGAAGGATCAGATGTGGAAGGGAGATCATTGCAGAATACATTGAAGCAGAGAACATCATTTCAGAGAACATCATCGAAGTCATCATTATCTTTACCTTCACCTTTAATATCATTCATGAAGCATGATTTATCGTTAAAGCAGAACAAGAAGCGAATAATATTGTGCAACTGTATACCTGCTTCATCGGTAGAGCGCGATTTTAGGTACATTCGGTTTAAGAAGAAGAAACATAGGAAGCATAGATAGTTGCAAAAAAGGTTTCTTCAAGTTCAGCAAACTTGCCAAGAGAACTGTGCTTGCAGTAGAAGAGTGGAGGAGGTTTTTGTCAAGCTCAACTCACTTATTACAAAAATGTGTCCAGAGGACGAGGGAACAGTACCTCAAGAGTCAGGGGAAAGTTTGAAGACTGCGGGAAAGCGCAAGATTATACAAGAAAGAAATAGCCCAGGAACCATACCTCGAGAAGTTCAAATCGCGACACTAGGGCCAGTGGCATTTTACCCATTACTAGACTAACCAGAGGCACCATACTTCGATGGTATGGATGTCTCTGACTTCATCACTAAATGAGATAACCTCACAGGAGAGTGGCCAGAAGAGCAGAAGGTGCGGAGGATTATACCATATTGTGAGAAGGCAATTGGAAAGTACTTAAAGATGCTCACGTCCTATAAGATATACGATTGGGAAGGACATAAGGAGTAACTCTTAAAGGATTTCCGAGCAAGTGATTCTGAGTTGAAAAGAATCCTTGTTAAGGACCTAAGAAGGATTGTATCGGAGATGAGAAAGAAGGACAATCCTAGTTCCGGGGACTATCGTTCCTTTATTATCGAATATAGGGAACGATCCGATATACTAATAGAAAAAAGGAGATTAGATGAGTAGACAAGGGTCACATTATTCCTATGAGCGTTCAAAATTCGAGCAGGTAACAAGATCTGTAAGAGCTGTGACATCGATCTGAAGGATCCAGATACTGTTATGGATAAGTGGGACTATGTTAAGCAAGCAGCATTAGAGTAGTCAGAGGATGAAGGATCTCAAATGGCGAGGTTCTTTAGGGAAGAGGAGGACGAATCGGAATATGAGGAGGCTGCTGCTGTTTCTCCAGTTAAGATTGCTAAGAATGACAGTAGGCAGAAAGATATGAGAAAAGAGGCTTCAAGAAAGGCTGAGAGGGCAGACCCAATGGATGAAATTGTTAACCAACTGAAAGAATTAAAACTACAGCACTTGGAGGCTCAGTGAGCGACAAAAGAGGAGCTAGCCGAGCTCAAGAAGATGGCAACAAAACCTCCTAGGCCACTACAGCAGTTGTACAATCCCAACCAATATGGAAGGCAAGATTACCAGCCCAGCGCAGGCAATTCTGGTGGACAGAGAATTCGTGGATGCTTTTGGGACATCAGCAGAAATAAATTTGCATCACAACGCATCGCCTACTTTTTTTCCGTCCGGTGCATTCCAGGGCATCATGATACATCTGCAAAAAAATTCTGCGTCATGACACACCGATGATTTATTTTCCGTCACATAGGAGAAAAAAATCTACGTCACTACTTTTATTCTATTATAATTTTCATATACCTGCACTGGCCTACTACATGTTTTATATCCGACACTAAACGTTCTTTGTAAGTCCTCAACTGTCGTCAAAAGTTTATTATTTCCTAATCATAAATCAGATTCCATGTCTCTAAGTCTATTCTATTATTCACCAACCAACTTTCCCCTGGCTCTAATGGTATCAAATGTGCAATCCCTTCTATTTGTGATATCTTAACTATTACCCCTTCCCCATTCATCGGCAATCCAACGCGAACCATCCCTTCCGTACCCTGTACCACATTTCCCCCTATACATTGAAGCAGATTCACGTGCGCCAACCGGTATACCACTCCCACTTTAGTTATTACTTTGAACAGGGTATTGATTCGTCCTAGTATTCGTCCATTCAACGTCCCTGCTGGTCCCTTATCCAACGTACACTGTTTCCTTACCCATATCCAATCGTGTCTTTCCTTCCCGTGAAACTTCTCTGTGCATCTAGCATTATGCAAAATGAACCCTTGTCCACTGAATTTTGGCACTGGAATTTGAAGCACCCCATATGAACGAATTTCCTGAACTAACAGTCCCATCGGGTCGGAATCCATGCTTCTAACTTCCCGCCTTAAAAACGCCTGTGTTGTCAGCACCAGATCTGGCAAGCCAGTTATACGCTCCAGATCCTCGAGGCTGGATATTAATTCCAACTCAATCTTCCCTCGCAACTTCAAGTAGACCTGTCTTCCGACATCTGGCGTCACATCTCTTCCGACATCTGGCGTCACATCTCCCTTTTGCCTAACCTTGTTCCATAGATTGATTGTCAAGTCCTTCATAGCAAAAGTATGATCCCTCGTACAGGTAGTAACTATCTGTGGTGTTGAGTTAACCCTATTACTTCGGCGGTAAGCATCCTTAAGGCCCTTATGCATCGCTTCACTGATATCCGTAGAATATTGAGCTAGAGCCACAAACTTCAGGATCTGTTCTGCATAATGGGAAATTAAATGAACTTTTGGAAAATTGAAGTGCGCCCCTTCTTGTAAAATCTCATTCACCAATTCCCGACGCTGCAAGGTATTTTCTTGACGCATCCTAACCTTTTCCGACGCTGTGAGATCTTCAGCCAACGATTCTGCTTGTTCCTTTAACAAATCTTTATGTGCTATTGCAGCTTCCTTTCTTGTTTTCTTATCAGCGCGGAACTTCAAGAACACATCTTTAGTTTCATGAAATACACGCAGATATTCTTGTAAATAAGAAACTGTCTTATCCGTATGACTAGGATACTGAGTCATGAGATAGAAGTCAGTGATGCTGCGTACGCAGCGAATTGCTCGATTGAACTCTTATACTTGACCTCCGGTGGGCCGTGGTTGGTTGGCATTCCGACGCAACGCTGCTGTAAATGTTCCTAGAATGACTTTACCAAAGTTCCGCATTTCCTTGCCCGACCATTGTGAAACAACTCGGTATCCCTTGGTTGGAACTGAAAATCCGGGGTAGGGGGGCAACCGACGCCAGACATAGTCAAATGCATTGATCCGCTCATAGCATTCTAGAAAAGCTTGAATCCAATCTATTAGATGATTTAATACTTCTAGGAGAATATTGTGCAAAATATCCGCTCGAACTAGCTCAGGAGGATTTATATTTGGGATTGACCACAAGGCATTTTTGATATTTTTAATGCCGTTTGCTTTCAAACTGACAGTGTCGGATTCTTTGTATGCTGCAGCATAATTTTGATGTGAATGAGCTGGATAACCACTTGTTATATACTCACCAAGCTTCTCGGTCGGGATTGTGCAAGAAGGGCAGCGGTTATTTGCAATACCATGGATTGTAGTATTTTCCATATGGTCAGCGAGCCAACAAAAGAGCTTAGGAAAGTATAAGCGTACGTTCCCATTAGCACAAACCATCTCGTAGCCTTTCTGACATCTCGCATCTGATAGGGGATTCAGCAAATGCGCCAAAACATCGTGTATGGTTTGCAATGCCCGAATTTCCTGTGTTTCTACCGAATACCCAGGTATTTTGGTAATTCGTTTTGGCCCAATCGGTAGCAGCGCAATTGGTATCCAGGCATGCATCATATGTGTATTGCGTATGGAGCTTCTGATATTGTCTATACTCATATAAACAGGCCATAACTTTTTATCTCCGGAGAAATTCGTTAGGTGAGTTTCATCTGATGCTAGTAAAATCGGAACAAGTGTCCCGCCTTCTGGTAGCAAAGCCTATCAATTCCAGTTAGTTGGATATCCGACATGGCACATGCGAATTGTTTACCTGAGTTTCTTCCCACCACTTTGCAGTATAGATTTCACTATATACCCTGTTCCCTTCCTTGTCGTATTCTTGCCGCGGCCCCCAGGCCATCTCGCTGGCATAAACCTTTTGGCGTAGAAGGTACTTCACTGCTGCAATAATATTCCAATAATAAAAGGCCACCCCTTTAAGTAATGGGTAGTTCACTGTTCCTGAGTGCCAGGAAGGTTCATTTGCCGCCGCATCGATCACCTTATACATTGTATATGCTGATCGAAATTGAACCTGATGCGTTGGATTAAGGCCTTTCAAAAGGTTATCTTTGAAAAACTGGTCGATCTTTGCCTGTGAGGTCTTTGTGGAATTGAAAAAGCGTGCCAGTCGATAATCAATTGGGGTGCGGAATGGAGCAAACAAATTGAAGTTCTGGTCTTCCTCAGGAAATACATGTTGATGTATAGGGTTGCCTGCACATAGATAGTTGATTGCATCAATTTCCTGACTTCCTTCGTCGGATTCTGGTTCAACTGAAAAGAATCGAGCCTCCTTATCAGAACCCTCGCTATGACATGAATCAGAGTAGTAATCAACATCGGCAGAAATAAAATCTGTAAAATTGACTTCCGCTATATTGTATTCCACCTCTGCAGTATCGCTGATGTTGGAGAACCGACGCTTTCGAGACTGTGGCTCCTTAAGATCCTTCACGTTTTTTTCGGGATGAACGTTCGCCAGATGATTTGAATATGCTCCAGCTGAAGTATAGAATCGCGGGCACCATTGGCAGAGGGTTTTGTATCTATTCATTCTGAAATGTCGGTGGTTGTATAGGAGGCAAATGTATGTTGTTTGCACTCAAGGCACAAAGCTTCGTGAGTGCGCTGCACCGATCACACTGCCAAGGGACTCAATCCGACATGATGCATTTAATTTGGCCAGAAAAAGAATATACTAGAAGCTAGCTAAGTTGTGGTTTAGTCTAGTTGGTACAAGTCCCTGGCATATCATAAGCTACATAATCCTCAGCTATACGAATCCCACCTTTACAATACGGGGTGAAATATCGGAATACAAGTTCCAACTTCACTGGTTGGAACACTTTTGTAGTTTATTTATTATGTTTAGT
>ML121613.1:97743-121579 GCA_003788615.2 Terfezia boudieri ATCC MYA-4762 | reverse complement strand
GTATTGGAAAAGGAACGCGAGCCTTTTCGGCTATTCCTGATATTCTGCACCCTTTTGCCAGTACCGCACAAAAGATTGTGACCAACTATACGTTATACAGGAAACCTCTGTTAACACCGGGTGAAGTACTCCTTCTAATTCAGCATGCCTGGAGCAAGGCCCAAACAGAGCCTCGCCAGGTAGAACGAGTAAAGGCAGTTGATACTTTTGTATAGCACCCAATCTGATTTATAGCATTGGATTGCTAATTTGAAACAGCTTAAAAGTATTCATTCCCGAACAAGAGCACATTTGATATATGAATGTCGAGCAAGTATCACGAGGGTGTATGGTATTAGCCAGTTACCAAAGGAAATAATGAAGATACAGGTTGAGCACTTACTAGATGGGGATCAGTTTATTTGCAGGCAAACCAGCCGTGAAGTAGGTTGGTCGGATGGCAGACACTCTCAGGCTCTAAATATGCTAATATTGTTGGCTGAGAAGGAATTTAGGGGACGGTGTTCGAGCAGAGGAGATCGTTAATATTATATATCAATGGTATTTCCAAGGCGCTAAGATGAAGGGAAATAGAGACCCGAGTTTTCTGGATAGGATCAATGGTGTCTTCATATGCTTTGTTGCCTCAGCTATGCGTCACAGTTTGAAAGTATGGAGGACGGGGGATTGTAATCCTGTCATCCAGGAGTTTAAATATGAAACCGCCTGGTGTAAGTTATAATAAGGAACAAAGGGAAACCATGACTAACGTGAAACAGGCACTTATGAGAGGCTAATGAATACATGGGAGATTCATCTGAAAGCAATACAGGACCTTATTGTGAATAACATCAAGGCCGACCTAGCGCGTCGGATTGCAGCCCAGGTAAGGCTCGTAGAAGTGGAACCAGTTAATGCGCCACAAGTCGAAGATGAAGGACGATATGAGGCGGAATTGAGAAAGGAGCTGGAGCACTCGTAAGAAAGATTGGACGTGCCAGCGGAGAAACGCCGTCGTCGAAGGGAGTCTACTGAGAGATTTATCAGTAGAATTGGCGGGACCATTAGACCCGGAGATTGATGAGGCACTGGCGGAGACAGGAGATATAGACGAGGAGGAAGGAGAAAGTGACTGAAGAAGTCGGATGTTGGAGACAATGGGTTTTTCTATGACAGCTTCGAGTTTGTTTGTGTCTCCGTGGGTTATGTTATCTTGTTAGTGGTATTTCTGTCTGTGTTGTCGACTCTGAAGTTAGATTTCTGTTACCTTTTATTTCTGTTTCCCTTTATTTCTGTTTCCCTTTATTTCTCTTACATGTTAGATATTAATGGCATCATGGGAACTTGGGAACTTGGGACAGGGCCGGATGTAATTTGGTGGGAGGAAAGAGAATGCATCGCGTTGGATTTCATTTTTTGGTATTTTGGGAGGTCTGCTGTTGATGATGAGTTCTTTTTGTTTATGGAAGATATGTTTTTTAATTAGGAAATGGAAACCAGGTTTAAGGGAGAAACATTTGTGCACACGGAGAGTAAAAGGTCAACTGAGGAACGAGACGAGTCGGATTAGAAACATATGAAGGGCAACCATAGAATAGGCAAGTTATGAACGTGATGCGTCGGTTTAGAAACATTCGAAAGGCAAACCTAAGATGGGGGAAGTTAGCAATACGAGGCTTCGAATTAGAAACATCAGAAGTGCCATTGTAAGATGGGGAAGTTAGAAACGCGAGGCGTCAGAATAAAAACATCGGTAAGGGCAATTGGAGGATGTGCAGGTTAGGAAAGCGAGGGCTCGGTTTAGAAACATCAGAAAGACAAACGTGGGATGGAGATAATGGAAACGCGAGGTGTCGGATTAGAACCATCAGAAAGGCTTTTATAGAATTGGCAACTTATAAAGGAAGGGCATGGGACAACGAACACCAGAAGGGGGATGAGGAGATGGATACCATGAGAGAAAGAGATAGAGCAGTAGTAGCGTAACAACGAGAATGATAGATGAAAGGTGTTTGGGAGGATAAAAAGAATAAAGGTATGTTAGCAAAGTTAATACGCAGTAGAGGAGTTCTAAAACGCGAGAAGTCGGATTGGAAGTGTAGAGGGGCAGCCAAAGTAAGCCTGACGTTGACAACATTGGACGTGGTTATTGTACGTTCAGAGAATAAGAGGAAATATAACTGCGTCACAACGTTGAGTTTTGCTATAGGGCGTTCAAGGCATCTGAGGCACCTGACGCAAACTATTTAGTTGCTGATGGATAGGGGTGCGTATAAGAGAGATGAATGTCAAGCCCTGCAAAAGGCAATTAAGAGAGGGGACATTCACTACCAAGGACTCTCCCTATTTTTAGGGCAAGAAGGAACAGAGGGAGTGATTCGAGTGCCTTACCCAACTGTGACTGAGGATGGACAAGTTGTTGAGTACCAAGAAGAGTGGGTGAGGAAGGCCTTGCTGACAAAAGAGTCTAAAATAGACTCAATCAGGACAACTTCAAGTACAGTGATGTTGGATGAGCCAATATCAAGTGTTAAAACAATAATATAGGAAAGTCTAGAATATGTTTGCGGAAAAATGAACGGCCAACTGATGGTGTTCAAGCTAGCGAAAACATAGTACGAAGCAAGAGAAGTAGAGGAGGGCCTGACGGGTATTTCCAAGGAAGCAAGAGAAAGAATGAAGTTTTGGCCCCCTCATGAGATAAAGCCCCTGCTGAATCAGGGGAAACAATTTTCTCAGCAGAAAAAACCAAGGGTGCAAGAACCTTCTCTTGAAGAGGAGTTAATATAGAATATCGAAGATCTTGAAGAAGCAGAGACTAACCTAAAAAAGGAAAAAGGGAAAACCAGCGAAAAAAGGGCTGAGGAGGACGAAGATGCAAAGAATCTGCTGGCTTGGATAAAAATACAGGGAAACCTAGATGTTGACGGCATTACTAATAAGCTTATGAGTGGAGCAGGACTCAATACCGAGGAAATTCTGGCAACTTCAGGGCTAGAATTAGTCCAATGATGTACAGAGATCAAGAGAGTTCCAAAAATCATTAAGGGTCAACAGCGAATGGAGCGGAAGGTTGAATCCATTGTTTCCAGAATATATAACAGGGAAGCGGATCGAACATTATATGCAGCAGCATGTCCAACATGTATAGCGGTAATTAATTAGCAGGAAAATGATTCGGTCAATATATTAATTAATGGCAGATCAAAGTTAAACTTACTGAGGGAGGAAATTGTACAACAGTACAATATCCCCATTGATGTGAAGGTTAAGTGGTCTGTAGGAGGGGCTACTGGATATCATACTTGGGTGCTTGGAGTTTGTCATCGAGTGAATGTTATTATTGGAGGAGTGGCTACCTGTGGCCATTTTTTTGTTATGGAAGACCTTTCATGGGAAGTGATTTTTGGCAGGCCTTGAGTGAGGTCAGTAAGAATGCAGGAGAATAATCATGAAGATGATAATTGCTTTATTACCATCACTGGAGTAAACGGGGATGAAGTGAGGTTCTGTGCTGTTCCGGCAGATTATGGAAGAAACTACGATGAGATAAAGTTCATGCGCATCGTGGGAAACGAAGACCATCAATGACCCTCCTGAAAGTTATTGACTTCTCGGTAAGTCCGGGAAAGGGGAAGAAGGAGGAGGAAAAAGGTAAGGGAATGGAATCTTTCGGAGTTCAGAATTTTAGTGTTTTATCTCATAAGGGTTTATTTCATAGCATTGTAGGAAAATGAGCAGTAGTGCGAACTAATTTTAAAGAGAAACCAGAAGAAGGATGTCAAACATTGTATAAGAAAAAGGCCGATAAGGTAAGACCCGTTAACAAGCCATATCAATGGGGTTAGCGACCGGATGGGGATAAGGACTGGCGAGAGAAACATATAGAGTGGGAGAGATCTCTATTTGAGGCTCAAAAGGAGTCACATTTATATTTGGGGATACACCCAAATCTCTATACTAATAGCTGCCTTATACCAAAGTTTTCGGATATTCCGGTGGGATCACGGCTGACCCCAGAAAGAGTTGGAAGGTTAAGAATTGGTGAGGGGATTACGGCAAATGAAAGGGCAATCTTGATCGAAGTCCTATTTAATAGAGACGCAGCAATAGCATTTGATTTCACACAAAAAGGAGTTTTTAGGAAGGAAATCGAACCACTACATCACATACCGACGATTCCGTATGAGCTTTGGCAAGTGCCAAGCTTCCATATACCTAAGGCATTAATGTCGGAGGTTATGAAAATATGTGAAGACAGGCTTCAGTAAGGAACCCTAGAACCTAGCTTTGGACCAGATAGGAACCCATGGTTCCTTGTCAAGAAGAAAAATAGAAAATATTGGCTAATAAATGCGACGATATATCTAAATGTGGTCATGATCAAGGACGCATCACTTCCGCCATCAGCGGATGAGTTCAGCAAAGATTTTTCTGGGTATCCGTTAGTTTATTTAATGGATTTATTTTCAGGGTATGATCAGTGCATGTTGGCTTTGGAATCTAGGGATTTAACTGCTTTTGTTACTCAGTTTGGTTTACTTCGAATGACTACTTTACCACAGAGCTATACGAATGGAGTTCAGGTTTTTGATCGGGTTATTAAGGAGGCAATAAAGGCTGAAATTACAAGAAGGTTGGCCGGACCGTTTATCGATGATGTTGCATCGAGGGCAGGTACTAGGAATTGGTTTTCACATTCTGATGGGACGTTTGAAGAAGTGTTTCCTGGCGTTAGGCGCTTTGTGTTAGGAGCAATTTATTCGGTGGATCAGACTTTGGCTGATTTGGAAAGATCAGGGGCCACTATCTCTGGCAAAAAGAGTGAGTTTCTAAAAGATGGGCTTAAGATAGTTGCTTTTGTTTGTCGATCAAATGGCAGAACCCTAGATCAAGAAAAAGTCAGGAAGATTCTAAATTGGCCGCCCTGTAAGAATGTCACTAATGTTAAGGTATTCTTGGGGACTTGCGTGTATTATGGAATTTGGATTGAGAAGTTCGCTTGGATTGTGAAGCCATTATACCTATTAACTCGCAGCAAGGTTGACTTTGTTTGGGGAGAGAAGCAAGAAGCAGCGATGGAAGAGCTCAAAAAGAAATTAACTAGTCCGCCACCCTTAAAACCGATTGATTATGAGCCGGGACAAGGCAAGATCATCTTATCGGTTGATTCATCATTGCTTGGTTGGGGTGCAATTCTGCAACAAGCTGAACCGGATAATGAGAAAAGAAGGCATCTGGCAAGGTTTGAAAATGGTGTGTGGAAAGGAGCTGAACGAACCTACGATTCAGGGAAATTAGAGTGCCGTAGTTTACTGAAAGCACTCAAGAAAACATGGAATTATCTATATGGAGTATGATTTTTGGTAGAAATTGATGTGAATACACTAGTGCATCAACTAAACCAACCTGGCTCCGATTTACCTGGATCGGTAATAAACAGATGGCTTGCTTGGATACGATTATTTGATTTTGAGGTTAAGCATGTATCTGGAGTAAAGCATGGAGGACCCGACAAGTTATTAAGAAGAAAAAGGGGAAAAAATTCGCCTCAGGAAATGGATCCTGACGAGTTCGATGGTACCCTCGATGCTGACTTAGACGCTGTTAGTATTGAACTGGGTGGTTCAGAGGGGTTGCTGAAATGCAAGATTCCACTACATGTTATAGCAACAGAGGCGGAGTGGTACGAGGAGATAGTATACTTCCTTACCATAATGTGAAGGCCAGAACGAGCCTCAGATGAAGAATACCGAAGGTTAAGGCATAATCCGACGAAATTCTTAGTGAGAGAAGGTTATCTCTATCGTCGCATAAAGCACAACCTACCTCCAGCTAGGGTTATTTGGGACACTAAGGAAAAGCACTACATATTACAGCAGCTGCATGATGAGAGCGGACATCGCGGGAGGAACAGTATATACAATAAGGTCAAACTTCAATATTGGTGGAGAAATTTATTTAATGACGTCAAGTAATACGTTCAGACATGCGGGCCATGTCAATATAGAAAGCTCAACCAATTTGATGAAGAACTACACCCTACCTTGTACAATGCGATATGAAGGAAGGTTGGCCTTGACATTATCCACATGGTAGGAGATGCTGGATGTGGGTATATCGTAGCGATGTGAGACGATTTCACCAGTTGGGTAGAAGCAAAAGCAATTCGGAAGGCAAATGTGAAAACAGTGGCATCCTTCGTTCTGGAATGGATAGTTAGATTCGTGGCTCCAGCAAAGTTGGTTTATGATAATAGTTCTAAGAATAAAGGCGAAGTGCAGACAATACTACAGCAATACAATATCATTAACATTGCGATTGCTGCATACCACCCACAGTCTAATGCGCTAGTGGAGAGAGGCCACCAGCAGATTGTGGATGCGCTCGCCAAGTTGGGCCAAAATTGGACGAAAAATCTGCCATTTGTTCTTTGGGCTGATAGAATAACAACTAGAGCATCGACTGGATACCTACTATTTACGCTGGTGTTTGGACAAGACTGCGTCCTCCTAGTGGAGCTAACTGCAATGAAGTAGGCAATAGTGGACTAGAACAGGATATACACTAGAGAACAGCTATTATCAATGCGTGCAAAGCAGCTCAAAAGAAAAGAAGAGAACTTGAAGATAGCTGCAGACAGATTGGTGAAAAATCGCATGGCGAATAAAGAATTCTTTGATCACAACCAAAGACAAAGGGCCGATGACTTTGATATTGGAGATTTGGTCCTTCTGTACAATTCTGTATTAACTAAACAGTGGTCGAGAAAACTTGATAACTGCTGGCTTAGTTCTTATAGGATTAGAGATCTGCACAGGGATAGGGGTACCTACTTACTGGAAGAATTGGACGGTACCCATATGAAGCTACTATACTCAGGAGAAAGGCTGAAACCCTTCTATCCGCGAACAGGGGTGGACTACGAAGAACAAGGTCACCTGCAGGAGGAAGCTGAGATGGATTTGAATGAATAGATATAGTTTGTAAAGCGTGTTACAAGTTTGCTTAACTTGTTACAAGGGCAAGTCTAAGCATTGAGATTAACTGTGTTTTAGGTGTTTTTAGTATGTTTTAACTTATTTAGTATATCACTGTTTATGATAGTTGGAGGACATGGAATATATATAGGAGAAAGAAGGGAAGCTGAGTCTTTTCTCCTCTCCTCTTCAGAATAACCATCTGCTTCTTAGGACCCACGAGTTACACCTTTACGTTTTCAGAAAAAGCAACATCCTATATCTTTATTTTACCCCTACGTATACCAACTACATCTCTGCAATGTTTGCCTCTGGTCAAAAGCTCAGCTGGCTACTCACTATTGCTGAGGGGGAGCTCCAGGTAAGATTTAAGGAGATTTTAGCCAGTAAAAATATGGTCAATGTCCAGTTTGAAGGAGTAATCAAGTCTATTATTAGAGGAGCAAATCAATGGAGGTGCCTTAAGGGTATTGCTTGACTAACATGGGAAGTGGGGGAGAGAGTTGGAGCACTGGCAGCAGCTCAAATATCCTTGCTCGACCAAGCCACAGATGCAGAGCTAGTATCACGGGGGCCCTATCATCACTTATAGCACTCTTGCAACTACAACCAGGACGGCCGTACTTATGCTACCGCAACGATACCTATTCCGCAATACAGAATAGAATCCTATAGCAGTAAAGTTCAATTCCACTAAAGTCCCTTACGAAAGATCTTATTTCGCAACAGAAAATAAATCCTATATCGCTTGAAGGTAAAGTTAACTAGACTTAGAACTTTGTAGGCTTCATGTACTCGAGGTGCTCTTGCTTTCGAATACTCTTGATGGTAGAATCAAATTCAACCGGGAACTACTAGCACTATTTATAATGTATGGTGGTTGTAGATATTCTTTGATAAAATATTTTGGGGATGCACGCCCTACCTATCACTTTCGAATTAATTAATTCTAAGTGTTATGCTATCCACACCTCTTGTTAACGCAGGTGCTATCTGCGCTCGTTGTCACAGGTTACTAACCTAAACAATGAGTATTATCCCATGTCTACATATATACTAAAACTTCGCTTAAAGCTCTCTAGTCCTATTAATGAATACCCAGCCGAGATAACTAAACTCATCTTCCGATATCCTACCAAAACCGACGATGCCATTAAGTCGTTTCTTAACAGTATCATAGGGTCATTTATTTGAGCTTCTTGTAGTCTTCACTTAGTAGGGTCTAGTGTCCATTGAAAAATTCTTTTCAACTGCACCTAACTCTATGAATAGAGAACCGTGGGTCACAAACAAACTATCATTGGTAAGGCCTTATCGCAATGAAGATTATAGAATCTTAGTTCATCTCGATACCTAACTTATTCACAGAGTTATTACCAATAGTAGGTAAACCTCCTCATAGGGCTTTTTACACCTTATTAAAAGGCTAATACCTCCATGAGTTTTACTCCGATCATAAAAAGGATTTCAGAAATGGAATCAGGGCGTCGAGTAGGCCTAGATAGGACCTTGAAAATATAAATTCGGAGAACTTTTTATTTTCGCCAGATCTTTGCCCTACTCCCCAAGTCGCTTCCCTTATAGTATCACCGGACGCACTTTGGTCTAAAGTACGCCCTTGTGGCTTCATTTTTTTATTTATTTTTACCGAATTATTTTCCTGCAGTTCAGGGTAATAATTCAGGTTTCAGGGTAATGCTAAGAGTTCAGGGTAATAGCTTCCAGCTAGTAGTATATATATATGTAGTATATATTGATCTGGGTATAACTATAGAACCGTTATTCGGATTGTTCTGAAACTTAAACCGTAGCTCTCTCAAGGGTCTATGGACGTTCCATAAGAGTTAGAACTATCTGTGATAATTCTTTACCCCTCTGAGGTTCATACCCGTTACTAATAATTATCTTATGGATAAATATTAGAAATGTTTGCACCACACTACTGTGAGTGTACCTAGAGTCTGTATGGATATTCTAGGGTCGTTCTATGTGGGCACAAGTACCTATGGTAGGGCTGGATGTCACTCCATGACAGTGCCCCCCCTCTTAAGGTTCTTGTCCGCAAGAACCTAATTGATTATGCAGCCAGACTCATTATTATCACTAACAACAATGGATGGGGCATGAGGACCAGTCCTCATATACGACTACCAAAACACAGTAGCATACATCTCATTGCACCCCTAGGACAAAGCTATGGCATAAGAAATTCAGGTATCAAAAACATAAAGACAATTCAAAAAACCTAATGCCTACTAATAGGAAAAAAAGAAAAATCCTCATAAAATAACATCAGGGTCCCGAGGCTTATGAGGGTTATCCAGATGGAATTTCTGAACGAGTTCAGCACCTCTATCCTTCAAGTTCTCATATAGTTCCCATGTGTCATTATCAGGACCATAACCCTTCCAAGAAACTAAATACATCACTCGTCCCTTTTTGAGCTCGCTTGTCCTAACCTTCTCAATCTGGTATTCCGATTCTTCAAGATCAACTGGAGGGGGTGTTGGCGAGGGTCTGCTGGCTATGGTATTAAGGTGGTAGGGTTCCAACAAACTAATATGAAAAACTGGGTGAGTTTTGCCTGTACTTGGAGGGAGTTTTAACTTATAGGCATAAGTGCCAATAAGCCGTTTAATTCTAAACTTCTCTCGTAACTTGTAGTCAAGCTTTTTTGTCGGACGCCTTGTTTTGATATTCTTTGCATTGACCATAACCCAATCTCCCACTTTGAATCACGGTTCCTTCTCTGCTACCTTAAGGACATAGTAGTTTGACATCCGGTCTGTGCCGCCTTAACATGTTCCCTATAGCCAATCTCATTATCTCTTAGGTTGTTGACCGTCTTGACTGCCTCAGGGTTGTTCGACTCGGTTGAGGCTTCAGTTGGGTTCTGGAAGTTCATCAGCAAAAACGAATTGGCGTCCAGACGGGAGACCAAATTCTGGTGCGTCCTATGTGTCCTGTGCGTCCAGACACCCCGCGCAGTCGCAACAGAATCCAGACGCCACCTAGTGAGCCGCGGGGGGCGCAATAGCATCCTGACACCAGACACCCTACTAGGTTGCACAGCAATCCAGACGCCAGCTGGGTCACAATACAATCCTAATGTCCAACTCGGTCGTAACCCAATCCTGATACCACCAGGTACCGAACTATTATCTCATTGCTTCATATCTTCGGTCTTGGCAATCTGCCTTGGCCACATATGAATCCACGGCTTATATATATATATATGCGAGAAATCCATGCTTTCGCAGCTTATACACATGTAAGCGAGAAATCCATGCTTTCGCGGCTTATATATATATATGCGAGAAATCCATGCTTTCGCGGCTTATATATATATATGCGAGAAATCCATGCTTTCGCGGCTTATATGTATATATGCGAGAAATCCATGCTTTCGCGGCTTATATATATATATGCGAGAAATCCATGCTTTCGCGGCTTATATGTATATATGCGAGAAATCTATGCTTTCGCGGCTTATATATATATATGCGAGAAATCCATGCTTTCGCGGCTTATATATATATATGCGAGAAATCCATGCTTTCGCGGCTTATATGTATATATGCGAGAAATCCATGCTTTCGCGGCTTATATGTATATATGCTAGAAATCTGTGCTCTCGCGCCTTATCCATATATATGAGAGAAATCTATCCTTTCGCGCCTTATACCTATATATACCAGATATCCGTACTTTCGTGGCTTATATGTATATTTTCTAGGGATTCAAGCTTTCGAGGATCATGTGAGAAATCGAGCATATCTAAAGGCCACGAATGCATGCGTGGCCAATACCAATCGCCAAGGCCGACAATATAGACATTCCGAAGACAATGATAAAGCAGATAACAAGAAAAGTGGCATGACCCGCTCCGCCCACTACTGCAAGCGCTGCCTAGGCTGGTAATAGTCTTATTGGGAAATCATAGCACTGCGATATGTGCAGAACTCATGCATCCGTGCCTTATATATATTATAGGAACTCATATATTCGCGGTTGTAGGAATTCATGCATATCTAGTGGCCATCCAAGCATGAATTCCTACAATATGTATAAGTCACGAATGCATGAGTTCCTACAATATATATAAGCCGTGGATGCATGAATTCCTACAACATATATATAAGGCGCGATCCTACAATATACTTTATAAGCCGCGGATATATGAATTCCTACACCCGCGAATGCCTGAGTTCCTATAATATATATAAGCCGCGGATGCACTGCATGAATTCCTACAACCGCGAATGCCTGAGTTCCTACAATATATATAAGCCGCGGATGCATGAATTCCTATAACCGCGAATGCCTGAGTTCCTACAATATATATAAGCCGCAGATGCATGGATTCCTATAACCGTGAATGCCTGAGTTCCTACAATATATATAAGCCGCGGATGCATGAATTCCTATAACTGCGGATGTATGAATTCCTACAACCGCAAATACATAAGTTCCTACAATATATATAAGGCGTGGATGCATAAGTTCTGCACATATCGCAGTGCTACATTTTCCCAATAAGACTATTACCAGCCTAGGCAGTGCTTGCAGCAGTGGGCGCAGTGGGTCATGCCACTTTTCTCATTATCTGCTATATCATTGTCTTCGGAAAGTCTATATCGTCGGCCTTAGCGATTGGCCTTGGCAACTATGGTTTTCCTGTATATATACTTCGCTACCCCGCACCTTTTCCCTTTGTCTTGTATGACTTCCCAAGTATATTCTAGCATGTATTAGATTAAGTATTAGAGCGAGTATTACAGCGAGTATTAGAGCGAGTATTAGAGTGAGCATTAGAGCGAGTATTAGAGTGAGTATTAGAGCGAGTATTAGAGCGAGCATTAGAGCGAGCATTAGAGCGAGTATTAGAGCAGGTATAGGAGTATTTGAGCGAGTATTAGAGCGAGTATTAGAGTAGGTATTGGAGCGAGTATTAGAGCAGGTATTGGAGTGAGTTTTGAAGCAGGTATTGGAGCGAGTTTTGGAGCGAAGGTTGTATATTCCATATATATATCTCTTTCTCAATACTTCTATGTATATAACTTCCGAATACAATTAAGACTCTACTATGCATATATTTGCGCGCATATTCAAAGGCGGCTATTTCAAGGCGGCTATTTCAAGGTGGTTATTCAGAGGGCATTACTACGTTAAGGGCGTGAGTTTACCCATGATGTGCGTTGGGATAAGACTTGTTTTAGGGTGGCATTGCAGACATAGGAGTCTTTGCCAAGTATGTCTAGATAAAGGTTGTTTAAGGCTTGCATTACAGATACAGGCAAACCTGCTACGCGCTAGTCTTACGTCCCAGGGGCGGAGCAAAGTTCAACTGCGTCCCGATGCACCCTCAAAAGCGTTGACGTCCTGATTTAGAGTTTTCGTCCCGAGCGTCCTGTGCGTCCCATGCGTCAGGACGCACAGGACGCAAATATTATTCTTGCTGATGTTGTTCTTGGGGTGTTGAGCATATACTGCATAAAAAGGAGTGAGTTTGGTACTAGAGTGGACAGTATTATTATAACAGAACTCGGCAAATGGTAATAACTCGACCCAGTCATCCTGATCCTAACAGCAATATGTCCGTAGATAATGCTCTAGGGTCTGATTAACTCGCTCAGTTTGACCATCGGTCTAAGGGTGATATACCGAGGACTTATCCAACTCAACTCCTAATAAGCGCATTACTTCCATCCAAAATGAACTTGTAAATACCGAATCCCTATCCGATACTACCCTCTTTGGTAGCCCATGTAGTCTCCAAACCTCCCTGACAAATATCCTAGCCAACTCTTTTGCCTTTCGGTTCTTCAGAGGAATAAAATGCAATATCTTGGTAAACCTATCAACAATCACCCATATTTGATTATACCCTTTCACCGGTGGTAAATCAGTAATGAAATCCATAGAAATGTGTTCCCATGGCCTATAGGGATTTGGAAGAGGTACGAGCTTGCCATATTTCTTGTATCGAGCAGTCTTATTTCGTTGGCTAGTATAGCATGTACGAACATATTCTCGTACCCAATCTTCCATGTTTGGCCAGTAGTAATTTCGTTTCATTAACTTGAGGGTCTTGTCGTGTCCGAAATGTCCTGCAACTTTAGTATCATGACTTTGGAAAGCCACTTTCAACTTAAGAGAGTTGTTGTCAGGAATATATAAGCGATATTCATAGGTTACCATGTCATGATCCTCCAATCCAAAGTGCTCCAGACCTGGGTATTCCTTACCAAACTTCAACGCGTTGCGAATCTCTAACCCTTTATCATCCTCAAGGCTAGCCTCTTGAATTTCCTTCGACCAATTTGATTCCTCCGTTTATGAGGTTTTTACTACCATAATTCGGCGCGTTACTAAACTCTCCTCACTCGCGCCCAGTTGGAATTGACCAGGTTTGAACATCTGAATCGTGTGGTCTTGCTTCTCCCCCCCTTCTTCAAGGTCAGGATCTACCTGACGGGAAAGTGCATCTGCCTTGCCATTCTTATCTCCTGGGCCGTAGATGATTCTAAAATTGAACTGGCTTAGTATTTCCGCCCATCTTGCCTGCCTTCAATTGAGTATCTTAGTAGAATTAAAATACTCAAGGTTCTTGTGATCCATATACACAATTATCTCCTCTGGGGCACCCATAAGAAAATGTCTCTATTTTTGGAAACAATTAATAATTATGACTATCTCCTTATTATGGACATCATAGTTAGGTTCTGCAGGAATGAAGCGTTTCGAATAGTACGCTACTGGGTGCCAACAACCATCCGGTTCCTTCTGAGAGAGAATACTGGCTTTAGCTAGATCAGACGCATCTATCTCGATCATTTTTGGTCACTCTGGGTGATAATGGCATAGTATTGGAGCAGTAGTAAACCTATATTTTAGCTCATTGAAGGCCTGCTAACACTGCTGTGTCCAATTCCAAGGAACCCTATTATGCGTTAGTATCTGAATCAGCAATGCCAAACTACTAAAGCCTTGAATAAACCGGCAATAGAAATTAGGGACACCAATAAACCTTTGTACTTCTTTAACGTTCCGAGGAGCCTGCCATGCGAGGATATCCTCGACTTTCTTCTGGCCCATTTGTATCCCTTTCGTACCAACTTTAAATCCCATGAATTCAACTTCTGGAATATGAAAGATACACTTATCTATATTAACACAAAGGTTATTCTCCGTTAATTTCTGCAGTACCCAATGGACGAGCTCGACATGATCTTCCTCTGTTTGAGTTTATATGAGGATATCATCAATGTATACAACTATTCCTCGGTCAATTCATTCCGAAAGAATATTGTTAACATGTCGCTGGAAAACCGATAGCGCATTGGTAAGCCCAATAGGCATTACCGTGTATTCATATAGACCATATCTAGTCTTGAATGCTGTTTTCCACTCATCTCCTGCTGCTATTCTGAGTAGATTAAACTCGAGTTTGAGATCGAGCTTAGAGAAAACCTGTGACGTTCCAACTTGTTCTATTAGAGTAGTCATAAGTGGTAGGGGATACTTGTCTTTTTTGGTTATGGCATTGAGCCCTCTATAGTCTACGACTATTTTGAGCTTGCCACTGGGTTGTTTGGCGAAGAATATAGGAGCGCCAGTACTGCTTTTGCTCGGTCTTATCCTGCCAGTTCGGAGCATCTCATCAAGGTATTCTTTGAGAAGCTCCAGTTCATCAGGGGAGAGAGGGTATAGCTTTCCTAATAGGGGATTCTTTCCTTCTTCTAGCTCGATTGTCATGTCTTGTGAACCATGTGAGGGAAGGGCTGATTGTAACTCCTTTCCAAAGATTTTGACAAAATCCTTATACTGAGTTGGCAACCGAGCAGCAAGCTCTTGGAGGTTTTCAGTAGCTGTTATTTTCATAACCTTGCGTACGTCTCCATCAGCGAACTTCTGATAATCCCATTCCCCTATCTCAATCAGTCCAACATATCGAGCCTGTTCAAGGACTTCATCAAACTCAGCGAAATCTGTAACCTCCTCAATTTCCACCAGTCTTTTTAGTTCGAGCCCAAAAGGAGCGGTAACTTGCAACTTATTATAGTTCTCCGTGATCCAATCTATTCCCAAAATGAGTGGAAGACCTGGTTCGAGGCACGCAACCTCTGTCACCAAGTCCAATTTCTTGTTTCCTCCTGATCTTGCATCTGGGACTTCTATCTTTAGGTTCTGAACCTGAACTGTACTAGACCTCTTGAGAATCAAGCCGTCAGCGCTCTCTAATCTTAGTCTGTTCTCCCTTTTAACCCAAGGCAGCATCATCTGTTCAACAAAATCCGAATCGAAAATCATAGCTTCTGCACCCATATCAACCAAAGTATTAATAGAAAGATCGCGTTTATTTCCTCCATACATCCAAGATAAATTAATAGGAATAAGAAACTTCAATCCTTCATGCTTCAATACCTTAGCCCCTGATTTTCCTGCCTGAGAGAGATCCTTAATTCTATCCAAAGAAATATCCGGCACTACCACCTTTCGTGGTGTTTTTTCAAGAGCGCTAACAAGAGGAGCCACCTCCCTATCAGCTTTTCTTTTTGTCCCTTTTTTTGCGTTTTTGTTTGATAAAGAAAGAGAAGAAAAATCAGAAGAAGATAAATTACGAGAAACAGAACTAATCAGAACAGGGTCAATATCCATTGGTTCCCCCTCATGTTCTTCCTTCCAACTGCTAACAGAGATGCCTTTCTTAACCACGCAAATAGAAAACCAATCCTGCGAGGCTATCTAACTCGACGTACTAGATAGCCTGCGCCCCTAACAATCTGAGTTTTCCCCACAATCCAACTCATCCTCAGTAATAATATGCCCAAACTGAACCTCAAGTGGCGCTACTACAGCCGCTTCTGCAGACACTGTTGCCACTTTCTTAGTTTCCTCTTTTCCCTTACCCTTCCCCTTATTCTCTACCGATAGTTTCCAACCTGCAGTTCAATTCTTCATCATGTGCTCTTTATTTCTGCACTTGATACACTGTCCATCCTTTTTTCGAGCCTGGCGCATAGAATAAGTGACCTTATCTTTGCCTAGTTCTTTCTCTTTCTTGGTGGAGGAAGTGTTGGACTACGTTCTCGACTTAGTCTTATACTTCTTGGTCTTCTGCTTCAGCTTGGTGATCCGATCCTTGAGATTATCGGATTTCTTCTCGGTAGTTTTAGGGGTCTGGGTCACATCCTTCTTTATCCCAGTAGTTTGCTCCTTCAACCTATATAGGTTTTGCACATGTACCTCTCTTCCTTTCTCGTATTCCACCTGAGACCCAGCATTTGCAATAGCTTGAAAGCACATTTCCACGCTAGCTAGTACCTTATTGAGAACGTCCTTATCTGTACTGACTCGATCCATATATGCTCACGTCTCAGGTTGAATCGTGCTAATTAGGTACTCCTAGAGCTATTCACATGATAGTTCCACTACTAACTGATGAACCCTAACTCTAGCAATGAACTCCTTTGTCAACTCCCCTTTCTTCTGGTATTCTTTGAGTAAAGAAACCTTTGCATCCCTTTTTTCATGTTGATTCTGGTGGGCATTAATAAATTCCTGCTTAAAGGTATTAAATATATCCCACTCAATCACTCCTGACTTCGGATCTGAGGTTTGCTTATGCTGGTTAGCACAATACCACGTACTGGCCCCTTTGGTTAGTAGATCAGCTATAAACAAGATCTTGTCACTATGCATCTGGTAGGTTTGGGGCATGCGAATAAAGGTATGGTTAACCTTCATCAGGAATTCTCTGAGCTTGCTAGAGGTACCATCGAACTTAGATGGTAGAGGAAGATTTCGAGGTTCTTTTCGCTCTATAGGTGTACGCTGTGGAGGAGGTACTGGTGGTGGAACTGGAGGCGGGACTGGAGGTAGAACTAGAAGTACAGGTGGTGGAGGCGGAGGGGGTATCAATCCTTGAATACCTGGAATAATAAACTCTGAGTGTTCAGGATTAATAGATTGAGTTCTTTTGACAGATTGAGGTGGTTGTTGTTGTAGGTCCTTGATTTTCCGCTTATTAGTTAAGACGCTACAGGAAAGTTCTTCCACCGATTCCTTATTGCGTTCGCAGCTTGCAATTCGATCCTTCTGTTCTTGATTTATTGCCCTCTGCATCCACGTATTCAGACCTGTTATATCAGCTTTGATCATATTAAACTCGAGTTTAGCTGCATCAATTATAATCTCAGTATCCTCCTTGAGTTTCTTTATGAGATCCATCCACTACTTTTCCAAGACAGTACTTATTATCACCGTTAGCCATTTAACTGTATCTTCTTGGCTATCGGATTGCCCCTTTAATACTGCTACTTCTTCTATTACTTGTTGTTATAATAGTTTTAAGTCTTCATAAGTAGCTTTTGCTCCCTCAAAAATAATCTTATGAGCCTCCTACTGGTCTCTGAGGAGACTAGCTTGTGCTCCTAACCCTCTGGTTAACTCGGTAATCTCACCTCGTTAGCGGTCAAACTCTGTTGTTCTATCTTGAATTATTCTGGCTAATAATTCTTCTTATTGTTCTTGAGTTATATGTGGGAATCGACTTGTTCTGGTGGGTCGTGGTGGGGTATGATGCCTTGTAGATGTGGCACTAGGTACTCGTGGTGGTGGTCTCTGAGAAGGTAGACCGAATCGCTGAATCATTCCTGCAGGGAATGATTCCAATTCATCTGGTGAATACATTGGGTTTTGTAGTCCAGAGGATTGCATTCCTCTAGGTAGAATATCCTCTATTAGTTGATCTATTAGATTTTCCTCTGTATCTGTATCTGATGGAGGCATATTTTGGGGTCTTTGAGTAATTGCTCGTGGGGTCACCATCGGAAAGGTAATACTTTGGTAGGGCTGGCGAGGCCCTCTCGGGGTTGGTGAATTAGACATATTGATTCGAGTATGTTATTCAAAAAGTAAAACGAGAATCACTTGTCTACAAAGTAATATCACGGGGGCCCTATCGTCACTTATGGCGCTCTTGCAACTACAACCAGGACAGCTGTACTTATGCTGCCGCAACGATACCTATTCTACAACACAGAATAGAATTCTATAGTAGTAAAGTTCAATTCTACTAAAGTCCCTCATGAAAGATCTTATTTCGCAACACAAAATAAATTCTATATCACTTGAATATAAAGTTAACTAGACTTAGAACTTTATAGGCTTTGTGTACTCAAGGTGCTCTTGCTTTCGAATACTCTTGATGGTAGAATCAAATTCAACTGGGAACTACTAGCACTATTTATAACGCGCGGTGGTTGTAGATATTCTTTAATAAAATATTTTGGGAATGCGTGCCCTACCTGTCACTTTTGAATTAATTAATTCTAAGTGTTATACCATCCACACCTTTTGTTAATGCAGGTGCTATCTGCGCTTGTTGTCACAGGTTACTAACCTAAACAATAAGTATTATCCCATGTCTATATATATACTAAAACTTTACTTAAAGCTCTCTAGCACATTAACGAATACCCAGCCGAAACAACCAAACTAATCTTCCGATATCCTACCAAAACTGACAATGCCATTAAGTCATTTCTTAACAGTATCATAGGGTCATTTATTTGAGCTTCCAGCAGTCTTCACTTAGTAGGTTCTAGTGTCCATTGAAAAGTTCTTCTCAACTGCACCTAACTCTATAAATAGAGAACCATGGGTCACAAACAAACTATCATTGATAAGATCTTATCGCCACAAAGATTATAGAATCTTAGTTCATCTCGATACCTAACTTATTCATAGAGTTATTACCAATAGTAGGTAAACCTCCTCGTGGGCTTATTACACCTTATTAAAAGGCTAATAACTCCATAAGTTTTACTCTGATCATAAAAATGATTTCAGAAATAGAATTAGGGCATTGAGTAGGCCTAGATAGGACCTTGAAAATATAAATTCGGAGAACGTTTTATTTTCGCTCTATCTTTGGCCCACTCTCCAAGTCACTTCCCTTATAGTGTCACCGCACGCACTTTGGTCTAAAGTATGCTCTCATGGCTTCATTTTTTTATTTATTTTTACTGAATTATTTTCCTACAGTTCAGGGTAATAATTCAGGTTTCAGGGTAACGCCAAGAGTTCAGGGTAATAGCTTCCAGCTAGTAGTATATATCCATGTAGTATATATTGATCTGTGTATAACTATAGAACCGTTATTTGGATTGTTCTGAAACTTAAACCGTAGCTCCCTCAAGGGTCTATGGACGTTTTATAAGAGTTAGAACTATCTGTGATAATTCTTTACCCTTCCGAGGTTCATACCTGTTACTAATAATTACCTTATAGATAAATATTAGAAACATTTGCACCACACTACTATGAGTATACCTAGAGTCCGTATGGATATTCTAGGGTCGTTCTATGTGAGCACAAGTACCTATGGTAGAGCTGGATGTCACCCCGTGACAGCTAGAAACATGGGGTGTTTCGTGTGAGAAGGCTAAAGAGAAGGTTAACATAAATAATTTGGCCAGGTTAGGCTCAGTGTATAACCTTGCTCTAAGAAGACGCCGCAGCTATAATCTAACAATAGAAAAATATTGGGGGTTGGAGTAGATAACTGCCTTCGGAGATCTATACCCACCTTGGCCATCAGTTGAGTTCTCATATTAATGTTCCCTCGCAGTGCAACAGTTATCTTTTGATCATGGAATGGACTTAGTTGAAGATATTATTCCGCGGTTTAGGGTAGAAATTTCAGCTCGGAAGAGAACACCATGAACGAAGAAAGATAATTAGGTAACGGCGGAGGATATTAAATAGATGCTAGAAAATGAGGACTTGCCAGAGGTATTAGAAGTGCAAGCTAGGAGATACCATCCTGGATATATAGCGCTAGTCAAGTCGATCAATGAACGATTGGGGCAGGACAATCTTATTAACACTCTGGAAAATGCGGAAGTTAAAGAACAGGCGAACCAAAATTAGGAAGCAGCAGAAGCAGCAGCATTATCAGTGCCGGCAGCATCTTCTACAGCCTTAATCACATGCGGTACATGGACCGCCGGAAAAAGGCCAGCACAAAAAAGAAGAAGAGCACCCCAAACCCAAAAGTGACGAAGGAAAGCCTCTCCTGGTGAACAGCTTCCTGTGTATAAGACTATGCACATTGAAGAAGCTACGGAGGAGAATTGTGATCCTGAAGTGCTGAGGTTGTTAGGTCACTAGATGCAGGAGGATATCGATGCTAAGAACTCAGAAACGCTGCAGGACTTACTGATAGTGGATAAGGCCCGAGATCTCTTGACGCAACCAAACACCCGCGAGGACAATGAAGAGGAGGATGAGATATGGGTACTACCTACGTGTATCATACATAGGCTAAGAATGCTTATGAGTGGAATGAAAATGAAGGTCATGCTGGGAAAGAGAGAGGTGTCTCCTATCATACAACCACAAGCACCTTCCTTTACCTTCTTCCCCCCGGAGTTTTTCCTTAGTAGCAATTAGTATAAGGATGGTGAGGGGGAGGATGAAGAATGAATTCTTTTATTTGGTTTTAGTGGATTTATTCTAGGATTTTTTTGGGGGTCTTTTTTATTTTTTCTTTTTATATAGGATCTAGTATGTTGTTATTTGTTTTTTTTAGGATATGAGTTTTTTTTTTTTTTTTTTTTTTTTTTTTTTTTTTTTTTTGTATATTTGTTTTATGGTATTTTATAGGTATGTGGGATGTAGTGCATTTTGGATTTTTTTTATTATTTTATTTATTTTTTATTTTTTATTTTCTAGATTTTATTGGCTGCAGTACGTATATTTGGGATTATGATTTTTTTGGACAAAGTGTTTTGTTATTTATTTATTCAGTTGATCAAAAGGTAGGAAAGTTGTGTTGACGGGGACGTCAACCTTTGTTAGGGGGATCAGATATAAAGGTAGTGAGAAGTTTTTTTTGATTTTTTAGTGTTTTTCTGGTTTTGCTAGTTTTATTCTTAAGTTATATATGGCATTGGTTTTAAGAATTTGCTCGTTTTGGACTGACACTCGAACAGCCTTGTTCAAATATCAATGAAAAAAAAAAAAAAAAAAGCAGTGATTTGATACTCAAACAACATTGTTTGAGTGTCAAATGAGGTAATTGGGTATGCTGGTGCTTGAATAAGATTGTTTGAGTGTCGTTGGAAAGGATATTGTTCATTTAATAGTCTAACAGTCTTGTTCGAGTGTCAGATACGATATACGAAGATTTGACTATCGAACAGCCTTGTTCGAGTGTCAGATACGACAATACGGGCATTTGACAGTTGAACAGCCTTGTTCGAGTGTCAGATACGATATACGAAAATTTGACAGTTAAACAGCCTTGTTCGAGTGTCAGAAACCAGTCGAGGCTTGTTCGGACGTCAAGTACAAGAATGATTTGATGAGAACTTTGATAGCCGAGCAGGAAACATGTGGTCTTGGACAGCCGATTGGAGGATATATGGGTAATAGAGAAAGAAGGCTCTAGAATGTCTCTCGTTATACTAGCAAAGTTTTGATATATGTGAAAAGGGGAATACGTGTTTTGGAGTGAGACTGTTTAGGAAAAAGTTCTTGTTTTGTTAGTATTCATTGTTAGCGAGGATATTGTTATGATATTAAAAGGTGGGTGAACGCAATCCTTTTAGGGGAGTATGGGGAGATAGAGAGGATTTATGGGTTTTTTGTGTGAAAAAATGAAGCGAAGATTTTTGGTAATCTTAAGAGGCCTTGATATGATCTTTTTCTAAATTTCTCCGACAGGTGACTGCCCTCGAGCTCTTGACTCCCTAGTTACATGGTGTATGTTCTTCTGCTAGGAACGAAGTACTCTTATAACGCTATGAACAAACTGTTCAAAGATGAACTTGGAATCTTTGTATACATCTACATTAATAATATATTTATCTATAGCAACATTTATAAGGAACATCTTGAGCATGTTCAACTGGTACTCCAAAAGCTCAGAGAATATAAGTTCTATATGTCACAGGGTGACATCCAGCTCTACTATAGGTACTTGTGCCCTCATAGAACGACCCTAGAATATCTATACAGACTCTAGGTACATTCATGGTAGTGTAGTCCAAATGTTTCTAATATTTATCCATAAGATAATTATTACTAATGGGTATGAACCTCGGAGGGGTAAAGAATTATCACAGATAGTTCTAACTCTTATGGAACGTCCATAGACCTTTGAGGGAACTACGGTTTAAGTTTTAGAACTGTTACAGGCGAGCTGTAACTACAAGAATACTTCGGAGTAGTAATAAATAAGAGTCGGGATAAGTATAAATGCAGTTATAACTCGGGTGTAGTATGGACTCGATGAGAGTAAAGCTATATGAGACTTAGAACACCACTTGGGTCTTATTCTATTAACTATGTAAAAGCGGTGGCTTATATAGAAGCGTTGATCTGATAAACCCTTATTAGATCTAGACGATACTTTCTAAAGCAGAGTAGTAGTATTGTAGCCTGGTATTCCCTAACTTGGAAGTCCCTTCCTGATTAGGATTTACACAGGCTGACATACATGGATTAGGCAGCCTGAACTTTAACGCATTGCAGTCAGGCTGATATACAGGAGCTGAAAATCTAATACAACCAATAACGATACATGAATGACAAACATAAGAACCATATGGAATATTATAGAAGAGAATACATAGTATATGAGAACAGATTCAGAGGTCACACACTTCCTTGCTCCAATACCTATCCAATCCAGGACACATTACCTGCATCTGTATGGTTGATCAGGCCATATCAGTTCGCAGCCGTAAATAGGTATTAGGATATTCTCTAACTAGGGTAGGTCTCTTACCTGAGCCATAATATTACTCCCCGTTTTGAGGCAGCTCATCAGCAAGAACGAATTGGCGTCCGGACGCGAGAGCAAATTCTGGTGCGTCCTGTGCGTCCTGTGCGTCCAGACGCCCCGCGCAGTCGCAACAGAATCCAGACGCCACCCAGCGAGCCGCGGGGGGCGCAACAGCGTCCTGACGCCACAAGAGCACCGTGGGGGGCGCAACAACCTCCTGACACCCTACTAGGTTGCACAGCAATCCGGACGCCAGCTGGGTCACAATACAATCCTGACGTCCAACTCGGTCATAACCCAATCCTGATGCCACCAGGCACCGAACTATTATCTCATTGCTTCATATCTTCGGTCTTGGCAATCTGCCTTGGCCACATATGAATCCATGGCTTATATATATATATTCGAGAAATCCATGCTTTTGGAGCTTATATATATATAATGCGAGAAATCCATGCTTTCGCGGCTTATACATATATATTCGAGAAATCCATGCTTTCGCGGCTTATATATATATATTCGAGAAATCTGTGCTTTCGCGGCTTATACATATATATGCGAGAAATCCATGCTTTCGCGCCTTATACATATATATGCCAGATATCTCGTGCTTTCGTGGCTTATATGTATATTTTCTAGGGATTCAGGCTTTCGAGGATCATGTGAGAAATCAAGCATATCTAGAGGCCGCCAATGCATGCGTGGCCAACGCCAATCGCCAAGGCCGACAATATAGACTTTCCGAAGACAATGATATAGCAGATAACGAGAAAAGTGGCATGACCCGCTCCGCCCACTGCTGCAAGGGCTGCCTAGGCTGGTAATAGTCTNTTATTGGGAAATCAGTAGCACTGCGATATGTGCAGAACTCATGCATCCGCGCCTTATATATATTGTAGGAACTCATGTATTCGCGGTTGTAGGAATTCATGCATCTGCGGTTATAGGAATTCATGCATCCGCGGCTTATATATATTGTAGGAACTCAGGCATTCGCGGTTGTAGGAATTCATGCATCCGCGGCTTATATATATTGTAGGAACTCAGGCATTCGCGGTTGTAGGAATTCATGCATCGG
>ML121613.1:86567-97528 GCA_003788615.2 Terfezia boudieri ATCC MYA-4762 | reverse complement strand
TATATGTTGTAGGAATTCATGCATCAGCGGCTTATATATATTGTAGGAACTCATACATTCGCGGCTTATATATATTGTAGGAATTCATGCTTGGGCGGCCACTAGCTATGCATGAATTCCTACAACCGCGAATGCCTGAGTTCCTACAATATATATAAGCTGCGGATGCATGAATTCCTATAACCGCGGATGCATGAATTCCTACAACCGCGAATGCCTGAGTTCCTACAATATATATAAGCCGCGGATGCATGAATTCCTACAACCGCGGATGCATGAATTCCTACAACCGCGAATACATGAGTTCCTATAATATATATAAGGCGCGGATGCATGAGTTCTGCACATATCGCAGTGCTATGATTTCCCAATAAGACTATTACCAGCCTAGGCAGCGCTTGCAGCAGTGGGCGGAGCGGGTCATGCCACTTTTCTCGTTATCTGCTATATCATTGTCTTCGGAAAGTCTATATCGTCGGCCTTGGCGATTGGCCTTGGCAACTATGGTTTTCCTGTATATATACTTCGCTGCCCCGCACCTTTTCCCTTTGTCTTGTATGACTTCCCAGGTATATTCTAGCATGTATTAGATTGAGTATTAGAGCGAGTATTAGAGCGAGTATTAGAGCGAGTATTAGAGCGAGCATTAGAGCGAGTATTAGAGCGAGTATTAGAGCGAGTATTAGAGCAGGTATTGGAGCGAGTATTAGAGCAGGTATTGGAGCGAGTTTTGGAGCAGGTATTGGAGCGAGTTTTGGAGCGAAGGTTGCATATTCCATATATATATCTCTTTCTCAATACTTCTATGTATATAACTTCCGAATACAATGAAGACTCTACTATGCATATATTTATAGTATGATCGCGCGTATATTCGGAGGCGGCTATTTCAAGGCGGTTATTTCAAGGCGGTTATTCAGAGGGCTGTTCGCTACGTTAGGGGCGTGAGTTCACCCATGAAGTGCATCGGGACAAAGTCATATTTTAGGCTTACGTTGCAGGCACGGGAGTCTCTGCCAAGTACGTCTAGATAAAGGTTGTTTAAGGCTCGCGTTGTAGACACAGGCAAACCTGCCACGCACTAGTCTTACGTCCCAGGGGGCGGAGCAAAGTTCAACTGCGTCCCGACGCACCCGCAAAAGCGTTGACGTCCTGATTTAGAGTTTTCGTCCCGAGCGTCCTGTGCGTCCTGTGCGTCAGGACGCACAGGACGCAAATATTATTCTTGCTGATGCTGCCCTCAGCTGAATACAAGTCCTTCCGACCCTGAAGAAGACAAGTATTAGTAACAACTCAGGTAACCCCGGTGGCTTAAGTACTGACCATCCCGACCAATACCTGTATCTCATTTAAGGGCACTACAAGACCAGTGTACCTACACATACATGCCATGGCTGTTAAAAACCAAACCTCTTGCTAAAAAACCCACAGGGAAAAGGCGATGAGTGGGAGGGTAAAAGGTACCATGTCTTCATCCATAGAACAACCTAACACAAGTCTGAACCTTCAGACATCTCTTTCATCCCGTAGCTTATTGGGGAACCATTCTTGATACTTCCTGAGCTCCTCTAGACAGTTATCCAACTTGTCAAAGGTTTCCCATGTGTTCTCATACTCAGTATACCCTACCCAACGTACTCTGTATTTGACTACTCCTCTATTTCTTCGTGAGTCCACTATGGATTCGACTTCGAAGACATCAGGTTCATCTTCGTCCATATCTTGTAGCTCGTCTCGTCGTCTGAATGGCTTAAGGAGGGTGACATAAACAACATTGTACCATCGTGTGCCTTGTGGAACTTCGAGCCTGTATGCATGTGAACTAATAGCTTCAATGACCTTGCAGGGCCCTATCTACTTGTTAGTTAAAGAACAGTTATTTCCAACTAGTATTTGCAAGTTCCGGCAGTCAACCAGTACCCAGTTATTGGTAGCAAACTTGCATGCCTTCTCAAGGTGAATAGTACTACATTTATGATTAATTTGCTTCAGGGTATCATGAATCTGGTTGTGCACTTGAGTAATTCGGTCTAGCCATTCTTCTATAGCGGGGGAGGAGAATTCGTGGTCATCGGAGAGGTGAATAGTGCGTGGGTCAAAGCCATAGAGACTTCGGTAAGGAAAGTATTTGTGAGTGGAATGGGTGGCAGTATTATAGGCAAACTCAGCTAAGGGTAGCCATCGTTTCCAGCAGGCTTGTCTATAATGACAGTAGATGCGGAGGTACTGCTTAAGTGTCTGGACTGCTAGTTCAGCAAGTCCATCGGTCTGAGGGTGGTAGGCAGTTGAGAGGTGGAGGGTGATGTTGAGCTTTTGGTTTAGCTCTTTGAGGAATCGAGAGGCAAACTGGGGAGTGTGGTCGGAGGTGATGTGTTGAGAAAGGCCATAAAGTCTCCATATCTCGCTGATATAAATATCTGCAACATCAGATGCTGTCCAAGTAGTTCTGGCCGGAATATAGTGCTGTACTTTCGTAAAGCGGTCCGTGACAACTAGTATTACATTAAAGCCTTTTGACTCTGGTAGCTCACCAACGAAGTCCATTGCGATTTTCTCAAAAGGGCGTTCACCTGTTAGCATCAGTACCAACTTCATTTGCCTGCTATGCCTGTCTACTTTTGCCTTCTGACACTTAACACATCCTGCCACATAATTCACAATATCTTTCTGCCACTTATCCCATATAAAGTTCCTTGACACTAGCTCTTGACTACGATGTCTTCCCTAATGTCCTGCTACCTGACTATCATAGTGCTGCTTTAGCACTTCTAACCGGCACTCCGGAGGCACAACCTATAGTCCATCCTTCTTTTCCCATCCCGCAATATCTATCCCTTCTACCTCAACGTTACCTGCATCCTCTTCATCCTCTTCCCCTAGTACCATCAGCTGTCCATCTTCGAAAAATCTGGCATCCATACTCGACTTCTCTTCCCCTGAACGTCTAGACAGGCCATCTGGCTTTACCATCTTTGATCCAGGTCTGTAGTGAATAGTATAGATGAATTCTGATATGCGGAGGTACCAGGTAGCTTGACAGGAGTTAAGCTTCTGCTTTGTATTGAAGTACTGCAACCCTTGATGGTCTGTATAGACATTCACCTGAACACCTACTAACCAATCTCGCCATTTCCGGAAGCAATCCACAATTGCAAACAACTCTTTATCGTGGATAGGCCAGTTGCGTTGTGCTATGGAAAGGGTCTTTGCATAGTACTCCATGGGTGAAGCTGCTTTCCTCCATTGACAATATGGTATTGCGAGAAGATACTAGCAATAGCTTGATTACTAGCATCAGTCTCCATGATTGTCTCGAGTTGTCTGTCAAACTGTGTGAGGATAGGGGTGGTGAGGAATAGTTCTCGGAGGTCGTTAAAGGCTTGCTGTTGCTCATACCCCCAACGAAAGGGGACGTCTTTTGTCAAGTCGATTAGAGGGCGTGCTTTCGCACTGTAGTAAGTAATAAATCGATGGTAATAATTAGCAAAGCCTAGGAATGCTTGTACCTCCTTCTTTTTTATGTGGATAGACCATTGGGATATGGTTTCAAGCTTGGAGAGATCCATTCGGACTTGTTGACCATTGACGATATAACCAAGGAATAAGGTCTCCTGAACATAGAATTCGGACTTCTTGAGGTTGACTGCTAACCCATATTGGATGCATTGCTGGAGAACTTTTTCGACCAGGTGCTGATGTTCTTCTTCAGTCTCTCCTCCCAAGATGAGGATGTCGTCCAAGTACCAGATATATTCTTCCATATCCTTAAAGATCGTATCCATCATTTCCTGAAAGGTAGCGGGTGCATTGGTCAACCCGAATGGCATAACGGTATACTCGAATAGTCCCTTCTTTGTCCTGAACGCTGCCTTCTACTCATCTCCTGATGCAATCCTAATGAGGTTATACTCATTCTTGAGGTCCAACTTCGTGAACCACTTGCCTCCTTTTATCTTATCCAATAGTTCACTAATAAGAGGGAGGGGGTATTTGTTTGGGATGGTAAGTCGATTGAGGACTCGGTAATCAACACAGATCCTGAGGGATCCATCCTTCTTGCATACGAATAGGATTGGTGCACCGGTGGCAGAGTGGGAGCGTCTTGCTTTACCCAAGGGTAAAGCTTCTTGGAGGTGGGCTTGCAGGGCTTCGTCTTCCTTCCACGTGGTCTTGTAGATTGCCCTGGTAGGTATCTTTATGCTTGGGTCTTGGAGGGGGATATGGTGGTCCCAGGTCTTGTGTTCAGGGAGTCTAGCTGCCTGTTCTGCAGAGAATACCTGTGCGTAATGAGAGTATTATTCGCTGGCGTTAATGATAAGCACGATCTCACCATCCTCTAATGGCTCGAGATCCAAATCTAAAATCTTAATAGAGGGAATCCACCTAATAGAACACGGAATGACCAAACCTATAGAGACCTGCCTCAGGCACCTGTCCTGAGTATCTACCGAAAATCCATTTTCCTCCAACCAAGATAGTCCCAAGATGATATCCTTCTTCCTAATATCCAAAACTTCGGCATCCATCTTGAACTTACCCAAAAACCGAGAAGAGGAATCTAACATATCAAACCTAGTATTAACCATATATTTTCCTCCAGAAATCTGAGATCCATCACCCTGCCTAACCCTAACTTCCCGGGCTCTTTTCCAAATCCTAGCCTTAATTGCAATCCTTTTCCCCACGACTAGAGCACTAGCTCCATAGTCTATCATAGCTTCCACCTCTTCCCCAGCAACCCATAATCCGAACCGTTAAGAGAGGAGAGTGCCTAGGAGAGCATCCGACGGTAGGTGACGAACTCTTTACTCGTTTCCTGACTCTTCTTCAGAACCAAGTTCTGTAATTTTGAGGTGACCCTTGTTGGTTCGAGCTTTCTTATTGAGTGGCTCTTGGTTACTATTATGGGGAGGTTTGTAGAAGGGGGGTTCATTAGCAGATCTTTTTATCCTGCACTCAGCTGCTTTGTGGCCCTTATGTCCATAGGATAGATATCTCCCTTCTCGCATTCTTGCTTCTCTCACTGCATATGGTATTTGGATATCTTCTATATTGGGTTTAGTAGTGGAGAGTTCAATACCCCTAGGCATTATACATTCCTCGAATGTACGCTTTTTTGATGCTGGCTGGGTGGGAGGGGTATTGCGGTTGTGGCTTTGGAATTCGGTGTTGATGATATCCATCTCAATGAGTTTTTGTCTCCACTGATCAGGATATGTGCGGAGGTTTTTATAGTGTGCCATAGAAACTCGAAGGTTATGAGGGAGGTTGGAGATGATAATATTGATGACCTGCATCTCGGATAGTTTAGCGTAATTATTCAGGCAGTCTACCTCTGTTAGGTAGTTAAGGACTGATCCTGTCTTTTTCAGTCCTGCCAACTCATGATATGCTCGGTCCGATTGGTAATGATCTCCATAATATAATGCCATAGCCTCCTTAACCTATGCCCAAGAATGATACTTAACCCAATTAGCCTTCTACTAGTCTAGTACCTTTCCTTCTAAACATAACCCAACATATGCGAGCTTCTGATCCTCATTCCGAGTGAGAGTGATGAGGAAGTAGTCATCCATCTGAAGCGTCCAACCCTCCAGGTGGTCTCTGTTTCCCTTGAATTTATTTGGAGGTGGTGCTTTTCCAACCACCTGTCTGTTTTTAAAAATTTCTAACCCAGCGGGACGTGGTGGCGGTGGGGTAGGATCTCATAGTCTTGGTCGTGGTACTGGCGGTGGTGGTGGTGGTATCATTCTACCGGCTGCTTGCTCGAGTCTTTGGGCTGTATTAGTTAGAGGGTGTCTAGGTTGGGGAGCCTGATAATGTTGCTCTACTACTATTAATGTCTCCTCAATCCCTCTAAATCATGTATCTAATTGGTATTGATACCATTCCCCTTGGTCCTTGAGGTAGCTAAGATTATGGTCGATATGTTCAAACTGTCGAACATTATGCTGTTGCCCTGATAGAATGAGGTTCTGGATTTGTTGTAAGGCAATTTGAGTATTGTTCGATAGTTGTGCCTGGCTGCTAGCTGCAGCATTTGCTGTATTCTGAATATCCACAGCAGTTTTTTAGATGAACTCCGTATGCGTCTATTGGGTCTGTTGGAGGTGCTGTACTTTGGCTAGTGCCGCTTGCTTTTCTACCTCCAACTGTTGAATTTGTGCCTTTATGGCAACATAGCCTGGGTCAATGGGTGTTCGGTAGCGAGCAGCAGGTTGCTTGCCTTTATTCGAGGATCCTGGTGGGACAGAGGGTGCTACCGAATGGATAATAGGTTCTGGAGAGGAGAAGGATAATGATCTGACTCCTATTTGCTGACGGGGGGTGTCCCAACGTTCCTGGAACTGTGGGGTCTGGAACGGAGGTACGTAGTGTTGGGTAATGAACTGTTCAGCTTGTCGTTGTGCCTAAACAACACTATCATTATTATTATCAGGTATAGGCTCGTCAGAGCCTGGTCCGAGTAATCCTCTCAACATAGACATAGTTGTAGGGGATTTTTGGTGTGTTGATGTCTATAGAGGTGTATAGACAAGCGGTGTAATATTACAGGTGAGCTATAACTACGAGAATACTTCGGAGTAGTAATAAATAAGAGTAGGGATAAGTATAAACGCAGTTATAACTCGAGTGTAGTATGGACTCGATGAGAGTAAAGCTATATGAGACTTAGAACACGGCTTGGGTTTTATTCTATTAACTATATAAAAGCGATGGCTTATATAAAAGTGTTGATCTAATAAACCCTTATCAGATCTGGACGATACTTCCTAAAGCAGAGTAGTAGCATTGCAGCCTAGTATTGCCTAACTTGGAAGTCCCTTCCCGATTAGGATTTATACAGGCTGACATACATGGATTAGGCAGCCTGAACTTTAACGCATTGCAGTCAGGCTGATATACAGGAGCTGAAAACCTAATACAACCAATAATGATACATGAACGACAAACATAAGAACCATATGGAATATTATAGAAGAGAATACATGTATGAGAATGGATTCAGAGGTCACACACTTCCTTGCTCCAATACCCGTCTAATCCAGGACATATTACTAGCATCTGTATGGTTGATCAGGTCATATCAATCTGCAGCCGTAAATAGGTATTGGGATATTCCCTAACTAGGGTAGGTCTCTTACCTGAGCCATAACAAGAACAATCCGAATAACGGTTCTATAGTTATACCCAGATATATATATCCTACATGTATATATACTACTAGCTGGAAGCTATTACCCTGAACTCTTGGCGTTACCCTGAAACCTGAATTATTACCCTGAACTGCAGGAAAATAATTCGGTAAAAATAAATAAAAAAATGAGGCCACGAGGGTGTACTTTAGACCAAAGTGCGTCCGGTGACACTATAAGGGAAGCGACTTGGGGAGTGGGCCAAAGATAGGGCGAAAATAAAAGGTTCTCCGAATTTATATTTTCAAGGTCCTATCCAGGCCTACTTGACGCCCTGATTCCATTTCTGAAATCCTTTTTATGATCGGAGTAAAACTCATTGAGTTATTAGCCTTTTAATAAGGTGTAGAAAGCCCATAAGGAGGTTTACCTACTATTGGTAATAACTCTATAAATAAGTCAGGTATCGAGATGAACTAAGATTCTATAATCTTTGTTGCGATAAGACCTTACTAATGATAGTTCCTTTGTGACCCACGGTTCTCTATTCATAGAGTTATGTGCAGTTAAAAATAATTTATCAATGGATACTAGACCCTACTAAGTGAATACTACCAGAAGCTCAAATAAATAACCCTATAATACTATTAAGGAATAATTTAATGGCATCGTTGGTTTTGGTAGGATATCGGAAGATGAGTTTAGATATTTTGGCTGGGTATTCGTTAATAGGGCTAGAGAGCTTTTAGCGAAGGTTTAGTATATATGTAGACATGGGATAATACTCATTGTTTATGTTAGTAACCTGTGACAATGAGTGCAGATAGCACCTGCATTAACAAAAGGTATGGATGGCATAACACTTAGAATTAATTAATTTGAAACTGACAGGTAGAGTAAACATCCCCAAAATATTTTATCAAAGAATATCTATAACCACCGTGCATTATAAATAGTGCTAGTAGTTCCCGGTTGAACTTGATTCTACCATCAAGAATATTCGAAAGCAAGAGCACCTCGAGAACACGAAGCCTACAAAGTTCTAAGTCTAGTTAACTTTACATTCAAGCAATATAGGATTTATTTTGTATTGCAAAACAAGATCTTTCGTAAGGAACTTTAGTGGAATTGAACTTTACTGCTATAGGATTCTATTCTGTATTGCGGAATAGGTATTATTGCAGCAGTATAAGTACGGCCGTCCTATTTATAGTTGCAAGAGTGCTATAAGTGACAATAGGGCCCCCGTGACATTACTTTGTAGACAAGTGATTCTTGTTTTACTTTTTAAATAATATACTCGAATCAATATGTCTAATTTACCAATACCAAGAGGGCCTCGCCAGCCCTACCAGGGAATTATATTCCCTATGGTGACCCTACGAGTGATTACCCAAAGACTACAGAATATGCCTCCTTCAGATACAGATATAGAGGAGGATCTAATAGATCAGCCAATAGAGGATATTCTGTCTAGAGGAATGCAATCCTCTGGACTACAAAACCCTATGTATTCACCCAATGAATTGGAAGCATTCTTTGTAGGAATGATCCGACGATTCGGATTACTCTCACAGAAACCACCACCATGGGTGCCTAGTAATACATCTAATGGACATCAAGTGCCCCCATGCCCTACTACTAGTAGAACAAGTCGATTTCTACATATCACACAAGAACAATATGAAGAATTATTAGCTAGAATAATTCAGGACGGAACGACTGAGTTTGATTACCAACGAGATGAGATTACTGAACTCACTAGAGGGTTAGGAGCCTACGCTAGTCTTCTCAAAGAACAGCAGAATACTCACAAGATTGTTTTTGAAGGAGCTAAAGGTATTTATGAAGACTTGAAACTGTTACAACAACAAGTAATAGAGTAAGTAGTAGTACTAAAAGGGCAAACTGATGGTCAGGAAGATGCAGTTAAACAGCTCATGGTTACTATAAGTGCTACTTTGGAAAAACAGTGGATGGATCTAACTGTAATAAGGAAGCTTATTGTCTTGTATTTCATATCGTGTATTTTCTATATTTATTACAGCATTATGTAACTAGCGTTCACGGTCGAAGAGCTAGCCTTCGTCCACCTTCAGCAACTGCCGGATTCGGTAGTTCAACGGCCACAGAATTTGCCACGGTAAATTCCATGGAACTTGCCGTTTCGTGGACACCCTCTTGGGCTCCACACCCTCCTGTATGGTGTCACGGGGTGACATCCAGCCCTACCATAGGTACTTGTGCCCACATAGAACGACCCTAGAATATCCATGCGGACTCTAGGTACACTCATAGTAGTGTGGTGCAGACGTTTCTAATATTTATCTATAGGATAATTATTAGTAACGGGTATGAACCTCGCAGGAGTAAAGAATTATCACAGATAGTTCTAACTGTTATGGAACGTCCATAGGCCCTTGAGGGAGCTACGGTTTAAGTTTCAGAACAATCCAAATAACGGTTCTATGGTTATACCCAGATCAATATATACTATATGTATATAAGAAACCCATTAACGAGCACCTCAGTGGTAACCTTTCCACTATGAAACCATCCCGACCGGTCCGGGAGAGCCCCAACCACTTAATCTGTATAACTAAGCTCATATAATAAGTTTTTCATTTTGCTCTTAGTGAACAGATGTTTCATTACAGTGCCCCCGGGATAATAGTGAATATCGTGAGAACGTTGATGTTTTATCTTGCCGGCATGAGAGAGACGGCGTTGCTATTGATAAGGCGTTGTGTCTTATTATAGGATATCGTCATTTCAAGTTAAGGTGTTATCAAAGAGTGCTTTCTAGAATAAAGCGTTGTGTTTTATTTAGACTATAGCGAACTTGCATTTCAATTGAATCTGAATCTTGAAACATCCGAAGCACATGAGCTCCACGAGAACGAAAGCTTATGAGAACTACCATCTTAGTTTAAGTTGGCCCTTGATGATCGTGATAAATATTGCACACCACCAACATCTATAAGAAACTATTTTATAAAACCCCTGCGCGCGGGATGGACAGTTAAAGCTTAATTAATTAAGATTCACAATACGGTAGGTGTGAAAAACAATTGCGTCCACGATAGACGCGAGCAACAGTGTCCAATGATTGGATTTGTTACTCATAATAGGGTACAGACGTATATATGATTTTGAAGCGAATTTCGAGAGATCGGGATAATTGCTTATGGGTCGGCTTTGTTGGTTTGAGTAGAAGGCTATAGGATGGTTTTGGCTGCTACGGTAATTCAATAAGGAATTGTCATAGTATCCCAGTAAATAAACTCGAAGGCCGTCACAAGTGAATCATCCCAGATCACAGGCAACTTTTAAAGAAAAGTTGACGTGTATTGAGATACTTATCTCTTGGCACCCAGTGTTTGTTTGATAGTAACCATTCCAGAATAGCATTGCTTCTAATATCTTAGAATCAAGTAGAGCTATGGATTGAATAAGTGTCTCAATAATGGTTATCATCCATTTGGAGGAGTATCCGAATAATGTGGAATAATTTTCCGATTATTGAGGTACTCAAAATGAGGCTAGTATTTTTCCTAAAGTCTTTACCTTAGTCCCGCAGCTCATCCGGATCTATCTTGGAACTTTTATATTTAAGCCTCTTGAAAAATAAAAGCGGGATAGAAACCGGATGAGGGGTTCAGCGAAGGGAATATCACAGTGGCCTGCGTGAAACCAGATTTCATGCGGGAGCACCGAAGTAAAAAAATAAATAAAAATGGCTTAATAAAAGGACGTCAAGTCCCATTATTAAGTCCAAAGTCCCATTGCGGTTCTCAAGTCCCATTATCGAAGGTCGATCATCAT
>ML121613.1:1309-78456 GCA_003788615.2 Terfezia boudieri ATCC MYA-4762 | reverse complement strand
TGTCTTATTATAGGATATCGTCATTTCAAGTTAAGGTGTTATCAAGGAGTGCTTTCTAGAATAAAGCGTTGTGTTTTATTTAGGCTATAGCGAACTTGCATTTCAATTGAATCTGAATCTTGAAACATCCGAAGCACATGAGCTCCACGAGAACGAAAGCTTATGAGAACTACCATCTTAGTTTAAGTTGGCCCTTGATGATCGTGATAAATATTGCGCGCCACCAACATCTATAAGAAACTATTTTATAAAACCCCTGCGTGTGGGATGGACAGTGAAAGCTTAATTAATTAAGATTCACAATACGGTAGGTGTGGAAAACAATTGCGTCCACGATAGACACGAGCAACAGTGTCCAATGATTGGATTTGTTACTCATAATAGGGTACAGACGTATATATGATTTTAAATCGAATTTCGAGAGATCGGGATAATTGCTTATGGGTCGGCTTTGTTGATTTGAGTAGAAGGCTATAGGATGGTTTTGGTTGCTACGGTAATTCAATAAGGAATTGTCATAGTATCCCAGTAAATAAACTCGAAGNTCGTCATAAGTGAATCATCCCAGATCACAGGTAATTTTTTAAGAAAAGTTGACGTATATTGAGATACTTATCTCTTGGCACCCAGTGTTTGTTTGATAGTAAGTTGCGGAATAGTTATCGTTGCGGCAGACAGAGTACGGCCGTTCTATTTTGTAGTTGCAAGAGCGCTATAAGTGATAATAGGGCCCCCGTGACACCGAGGACTTATCCAACTCAACTCCTAATAACTGTATTACTTCCATCTAAAATGAACTCGTAAATACCGAATCCCTATCCGATACTACCCTCTTTGGTAGCCCATGCAGTCTCCAAACCTCCTTGACAAATATTCTAGCCAACTCTTTTGCCTTTTGGTTCTTCAGAGGAATAAAATGCGACATCTTAGGAAACCTATCAACAATCACCCATACTTGATTGTACCCTTTCACTAGTGGTAAATCAGTAATGAAATCCATCGAAATATGTTCCCATGGCCTATAGGGCATTGGAAGAGGTACGAGCTTGCCATATTTCTTGTGTCGAGCAGTCTTATTTCATTGGCAAGCATCGCATATACGAACATATTCTCGTACCCAATCTTCCATGTTTGGCCAGTAGTAATTTCATTTCATTAACTGGAGGGTCTTGTCACATCTGAAATGTCCTACAACTTTAGTATCATGACTTTGGAAAGCCACTTTCAATTTAAGAGAATTGTTGTTAGGAATATATAAGCGACATTCATAGGTTACCATGTCATCCTCCAAAGCAAAGTGTTCTAGACCTGGGTATTCCTTACCAAACTTGAATGCATTCCAAATCCCTAACCACTTATCATCTTGAATACCAGCCTCTTGGATTTCCTTTGACTAATTTGATTCCTCTGTTCATGAGGCTCTCACTGCCATAATTCTGCGCATTACTAGACTCTCCTCACTTGTACCCAGTTGGAATTGACCAGGTTTGAATATCCGAATCGTGTGGTCTTGCTTCTCCCCCCCTTCTTCAAGGTCAGGATCTACCTGACGGGAAAGTACATCTGCCTTGCCATTCTTATCACCTGGGCAGTAGATGATTCTAAAATTGAACTGGCTTAGTATTTCCGCCCATCGTGCCTGCCTTCGATTGAGTATCTTAGTATAATTAAAATACTCAAGGTTCTTGTGATCCACATACACAATTATCTCCTCCAGGACACCTATGAGAAAATGTCTTCATTCTTGGAAACAATTTAGAATTACGACCATCTCCTTATCATGGACATCATAATTAAGTTCTGCTGGGATGAAGCGTTTCAAATAGTATGCTACTGGGTGCCAACGACCATCTAGTTCTTTCTGAGAGAGAATACTAGCTTCAGCTAAATCAGACGTATCTGTCTCGATCATCTTTGGTTGCTCTTGGTGATAATGGCATAGTATTGGAGCAGTAGTAAACCTATATTTTAGCTAATCAAAGGCCTGCTGACACTGCTGTGTCCAATTCCAAGGAACTCTATTATGTGTTAGTATCTGAATCGGCAATGCCAAACTACTAAAGCCTTGAATAAACCGGTGATAAAAATTAGCTAAACCAATAAACCTTTGCATTTCTTTGACATTCCGAAGACCCTGCTATGCGAGGATATCCTCAACTTTCTTCTGACCTATTTGTATCCCCTTTGTGACAACTTTAAATCCCACGAATTCAACTTCTGGAACATGAAAGATACACTTATCTATATTGACACAAAGGTTATTCTCCATTAACTTCTGCAGTACCCAATGGACGAGCTCGACATGTTCTTCCTTTGTTTGAGTATATATAAGGATATCATCAATGTATACCACTATTCCCCGGTCAATTCCTTCCGAAAGAATATTGTTAATGTGTCACTGGAAAACAGATAGCGCATTGGTAAGCTCAAAAGGCATTACCATGTATTCATATAGGCTATATCTAGTCTTAAATGCTGTTTTCCACTCGTCTCCTGCTGCTATTCTGAGTAGATTAAACCCGAGTTTGAGATCGAGCTTAGAGAAAACCTGGGATGTACTAACTTGTTCCATTAGAGTAGTCATAAGTGGTAGGGGATACTTGTCTTTTTTTGTTATGGCATTGAGTCCTCTATAGTCTACGACTATTCTGAGCTTGCCACTGGGTTGTTTGGTGAAGAATATAGGAGTACCAGTACTACTTTTGCTTGGTCTTATCTTGCCGGTTCGAAGCATCTCATCAAGGTATTCTTTAAGAAGCTCTAGTTTATCAGGGGAGAGGGGGTATAGCTTTCCTGATGGTGGATTCTTTCCTTCTTCCAGCTTGATTGTCATGTCTTGAGGACCACGTGAAGGAAGGGCTGATTGTAACTCCTTTCTAAAGATTTTGACAAAATCCTTGTACTGAGTTAGCAAACAATCAGCAAGCTCTTGGAGGTTTTCAGAACTAATCAGGAACGATAGTAGAATGCCTTGCGTACGTCTTACACCAGCTACGCCAGCAAAGACACTCTAACAGTTATGGACGGGAACCCTGTGCTGCTCGCGCCATAGCGCTATACCCTGAAGCTCTGCACCCTAATGTCCTGCTTGCGCCATGGCCCTATACCTCCTGAAGCTCTGTACCCTGACATCCTGTGTTGTGTGTCGGCGCCCTGAAGCCCTGCCTGAGGTCCTGCATTGTGTGTCAGCATTGTTGGCATGTACCTTATTCATCCACGCTCTCAAGTCATAGCGCCAATGCAGAGTCACATAACATCCAGGTGCTATAAAGGCGCTGGTACGCCCTAGTACAAGTACCTTACAGGCAAACCACTAGGCGCACTCGGAGCTTACAGGTAAAACACTGGGCCCATGTAGGTGATAGCAGCCAGGAAAAGGCACCGAGGTATAAGCTATACATTGCAAGAACTATATACCTTTGAGTTTCTATATACACGGCTGAACTACAGGTGAACTTCCAATGAACTATTCCCTCTTGGATCCCCTAGAACTTTATGCTGCGTATATGCCTCCCAAAATCCTAGCGGTTCCCTGATCTGAGCCAAGTCTGCATAGTAGTTGTTGCCATGCTTCGATCTATAGATAACTATATGGCTATTAGCCACGGAACGCTGATATATTTGGTACAGAACACTGATATATTTGGCACAGAATACTGATATTGCGAGACTGTACTCATCTGTAGCTACCCAATAGCTGGCTGATGTAGTCAGATGCTGCCGCAAGCAATGCCTAGTAGTAGAGCTATTGGCTATGCGTTCCTATAGAGTCCGTAGATTTGCTAGCAGGTTCACATACCTAGCTATGTCTGCGCATATATATAGGGGATATCTCGGGAGTGCACTTGGGGAGTCCTAAGACCAATTGGCTACGCTTTCACACAGAGTTCGCTGGTTTTCTGCCGAGTTCACCTACCTAGCTACACCTGCATCTGCGTATATAGTTGTGGATAGCTAGGGAGTGCACTTGTGGCGTCCTAAGAGCAATTAGTTATGCCTTCACATACAGTTTGCTAGTTCTCTGCCAAGTTTACGTACCTAGCTACACCTGTGTATGTGCATATAGTTGTGGATAGCTCGGGAGTGCACTTGTGGAGTCCTAAGAGCAATTAGCTATGCCTTCATATAGAGTTCACTGGATTTCTGGCGAGTTAATATACCTAGCTATACCTGTGTGTGTACATATACATTAGTGATATCTCAGGAGTGCACTTGGGGAGTCCTAAGAGCAATTAGCTATGCCTTCAAATAGAGTTCGCTGGATTTCTGGCGAGTTCACGTACCTAGCTATGCCTGTATGTGCACATATACATTAGTAATATCTCAGGAGTGCACTTGCGGAGTCCTAAGAGCAATTAGCTATGCCTTCACATAGAGTTCGCAGTTTTCTAGCGAGTTCATATACCTAGCTACGCCTGTTTCTGTGCATATAGTTGTAGATATCTCGGGAGTGCACTTGCGGAGTCCTAAGAGCAATTAGCTATGCCTTCACATAGAGTTCGCTGGATTTCTGGCGAGTTCACATACCTAGCTATGCCTGTATGTGCACATATACATTAGTAATATCTCAGGAGTGCACTTGCGGAGTCCTAAGAGCAATTAGCTATGCCTTCACATAGAGTTCGCAGTTTTCTAGCGAGTTCATATACCTAGCTACGCCTGTTTCTGTGCATATAGTTGTAGATATCTCGGGAGTGCACTTGCTGAGTCCTAAGAGTAAATAGTTATGCCTTCACATACAGTTCGCTAGTTTCTGCCGAGTTCACGTATCTAGCTGCGCCTGTTTCTGTGCATATAGTTGTGGATATCTCGGAAGTGCACTTGCGGAGTCCTAAGAGCAATTAGCTATACCTTCACATAGAGTTCACAGTTTTCTAGCGAGTTCATGTACCTGGCTACGCGTGTGTCTGCGCATATACATAGGTGACATCTCGGGAGTGCACTTGCGGAGTCCTAAGAGCAATTAGCTATATCTTCACATAGATTTAGCAGTTTTCTGACGAGTTCATGTACCTAGCTAGCTACGCCTATTTCTGCCCATATAGTTGTGGATATCTCTGGAGTGCACTTGCAGAGTCCTAAGAGCAATTAGCTATGCCTTCACATAGAGTTCGCTGGTTTTCTACCGAGTTCATGTACTTTGCTATGTTTTGCACATATAGATGGGGGATAACTGGGGAGTCCTAACCTTAGCACCTACCGCCTAGACTGGCTGTTTGAGGTGTGAGTAATACATGTGAAAAGAGGGGGGCGCACGTGCTCTCGTATTTTGTTGTGTCATGTAGCCCCACAAAATATTTGTCGGTTGATGCGGCCGGGAAATATGTGTGATTGGTTCAAATGCAGCCCTGCGCACACTGGTGTGACAGATCAGCACGCCGTCCCTGCAAGCATGTTTCAGGCTACATATGCCCGCCAGCCGTGAGATTACCCAAGTGGATAATAAGGTATGGATGATGTGCACTCATGGCGGGCTTGTTCGTAGACACTTGTTTGTCTGAGAAACTCATTCTTTTCTAGTCTTCTTCATATATATGCAAGAAACTCATGCTTTTCTAGTCTTCTTCATATATATGCGAGAAACTCATGCTTTCGAGGCTTAAGGATATATATGTGAGAAACTCATGCTTTTCAGGCTTAGGGATATATATGCGAGAAAGTCATTCTTATATTTCTACAATATATACATGTCGCGCAGGACTAACAGTGACATCAATATACTTCGGGCTGCTCTTGGCACTGATTTCTGACTTGTGCAAGCCAATAAGTTTTTACGTCAGCCACGACATATGCATATATGAGCCTCAAAAGCATGACTTTCTCGCATATAAATGAAGAAGCCTTGAAAAGCATGAGTTTCTCACTCGTGAGTACATTGGGGAGTCCTAACCTCAGCGCTGCCTGCTACCTAGACTGGCTGTTTGAGGTGTGAGTAATACATGTGAAAAGCTGGAGGTGCACGTGCTCTCATGTTTTGTTGGTTCATATAGACCTACAAAATATTTGTTGGTTGACGTGGCTGGGAAATATGTGTGATTGGTTCGAATGCAGCCTCACGCACAACTGGTATGACAGATCAGCACGCAGTTCCTGCAAGCATATTTCAGGCCACATATGCCCGCCAGCCGTGAGATTACCGAAGTGGGTAATAAGGTATGGATGATGTGCACTTATGGCGAGCTTGTTCATATACACTTATTTGTGCGAGAAACTCATGCTTTTCGAGGCTTCTTCATATGTATGCCAGAAACTCATGCTTTGGAGGCTTAGGGATATATATGCGAGAAACTCATGGTTTTCGAGCCTTCTTCATATATATGTGAGAAACTCATACTTTTCGAGACTTCTTCACATATAAGTATGCGAGAAAGTCATGCTTTTGAGGCTTATGTATGCATATATTGTGGCTGACATAAAACTTATTGGCTTCTAGGAGCTCCAGAAATCAGTGCCAAGAATGAGTTTCTCACATATATATGAAGAAGGCTCAAAAAGCATGACTTTCTAGCATATATATCCCTAAGCCTCGAAAGCATGAGTTTCTCGCATATATATGAAGAAGCATCGAAAAGCATGACTTTCTTGCATATATATCCTTAAGCCTCGAAAGCATGAGTTTCTTGCATATATATCCTTAAGCCTCGAAAGCATGAGTTTCTCGCATATATATGAAGAAGCCTTGAAAAGCATGAGTTTCTTACATATATATGAAGAAGACTCGAAAAGCATGACTTTCTCGCATATATATGAAGAAGCCTCGAAAAGCATGAGTTTCTTGCATATATATGAAGAAGACTAGAAAAGCATGAGTTTCTCGCATATATATGAAGAAGCCTCGAAAAGCATGACTTTCTCGCATATATATATCACTAAGCCTCGAAAGCATGAGTTTGTCGCATATATATATCGAAAGCATGAGTTTGGCACATATATATCCTTAAGCCTCGAAAGCATGAGTTTCTTGCATATATATCCTTAAGCCTCGAAAGCATGAGTTTCTCGCATATATATGAAGAAGCCTTGAAAAGCATGAGTTTCTTACATATATATGAAGAAGACTCGAAAAGCATGAGTTTCTCCCATATATATGAAGAAGCCTCGAAAGCAAGAATTTCTCCCATATTAATCCAAACGCTTCGAATCCATGAATGTCTAGTGCATATATCAAAAAGCCTCGAAAGGATGACTTTCTCGCATAGATATGAAGAAGCTTCGAAAAGCAGGACTTTCTCGCATATATATGAAGAAGCCTCGAAAAGCATGACTTTCTCGCATATATATGAAGAAGCCTCGAAAGCATGACTTTCTCGCATATATATGAAGAAGCCTCGAAAAGCATGAGTTTCTCGCATATATATGAAGAAGCCCCGAAAAGCATGACTTTCTCGCATATATATGAAGAAGGCTCGAAAAGCATGAGTTTCTCGCATATATATGAAGAAGCCTTGAAAAGCATGAGTTTCTCCCATATAATCCTTAAGCCTTGAAAGGATGAGTTTCTCATATATATATAAAGAAGCCCTGAAAAGCATGAGTTTCTTGCATATATATACTTAAGCCTCGAAAGCATGAGTTTCTCGCATATATATGAAGAAGCCTTGAAAAGCATGAGTTTCTTACATATATATGAAGAAGACTCGAAAAGCATGAGTTTCTCCCATATATATGAAGAAGCATCGAAAAGCATGACTTTCTCGCATATATATCCTTAAGCCTCGAAAGCATGAGTTTCTCGCATATATATCCTTAAGCCTCAAAGGCATGAGTTTCTCGTATATATATGAAGAAGCCTTGAAAAGCATGAGTTTCTTGCATATATATGAAGAAGACTAGGAAAGAATGAGTTTCTCGGACAAACAAGTGTATACAAACAAGCCCGCCATGAGTGCACATCATCCATACCTTATTACCCACTTCGGTAATCTCACAGCTGGCGGACATATGTAGCCTGAAACATGCTTGTAGGGACGGCATATTGATCTGTCATACTAGTGTGCACGAGGCTGCATTTGAACCAATCACATATATTTCTCGGCGGCATTAACCGACAAATATTTTGCGGGGCTACGTGACCTAACAAAACACAAGAACACATGCGCCTCCCTCTTTTCACATGTATTACTCACACCTCAAACAGCCAGTCTAGGTGGTAGGTGCTGAGGTTAGGACTCCCCAGTTATCCCCCATCTATATGTACAAAACATAGCAAGGTACGTGAACTCAGCAGAAAACCGGCAAACTCTATATGAAGGCATAGCTAATTGCTCTTAGGACTCCGCAAGTGCACTCCAGAGATATCCACAACTATATGGGCAGAAACAGACATAGCTAGCTAAGTACATGAACTTGCTAGAAAACTGCCAAATCTATGTGAAGGCATAGCTAATTGCTTTTAGGACTTTGCAAGTGCACTCCCAAGATGTCACCTATGTATATACGCAGACATACGTGTAGCCAGGTACATGAACTCGCTAGAAAACTGCGAACTCTATGTGAAGGTATAGCTAATTGCTCTTAGGACTCCGCAAGTGCACTCCCGAGATATCCACAACTATATACGCAGAAACAGGCGTAGCTAGGTACGTGAACTCGGCAGAAACCAGCGAACTGTATGTGATGGCATAACTAATTGCTCTTAGGACTCCGCAAGTGCACTCCTGAGATATTCACAACTATATGCGCAGAAACAGGCGTAGCTAGGTACATGAACTCGCCAGAAAACTGCGAACTCTATGTGAAGGCATAGCTAATTGCTCTTAGGACTCTGCAAGTGCACTCCTGAGATATCACCAATTTATATGTGTACACACAGGCGTAGCTAGGTACGTGAACTCGCTAGAAATCCCGTGAACTCTCTTTGAAGGCATAGCTAATTGCTCTTAGGACTCCCCAAGTGCACTCCCGAGATATCACTAATGTATATGTGCACACACAGGTGTAGCTAGGTATATTAACTCGCCAGAAATCCAGTGAACTCTATATGAAGGCATAGCTAATTGCTCTTAGGACTCCACTAGTGCACTCCCGAGCTATCCACAACTATATGTGCATACACAGGCGTAGCTAGGTATATGAACTCGGCAGAGAACCAGCGAACTACATGTGAAGGCATAACTAATTGCTCTTAGGACGCCGCAAGTGCACTCCCGAGCTATCTACAACTATATGCGCAGACGCAGGCATAGCTAGGTACGTGAACTCGGCAGAAAACCAGCGAACTCTATATGAAAGCGTAGCCAATTGGTCTTAGGACTCCCCAAGTGCACTCCCGAGATATCCCCCATGTATATACATAGACATAGCTAGGTACGTGAACCTACCAGCAAATCTACGGACTCTATGGGAACGCATAGCTAATAGCTCTACTACTAGGTGTTACTTGTGGCAGCATCTCACTACATCAGCTAGCTATTGGGTAGCTACAGATGAGTACAGTCTCGCAATATCAGTATTCTGTGCTAAATATATCAGCATTCTGTGCCAAATATATCAGCATTCCATAGCTAATAGCTATATAGATATCCATAGATCAAAGCATAGCAACAACTACTATGCAGATCGGGCTCAGATCAGGGAACCGCTGGGATTTTGGGAGGCATATACGCAGCATAAAGTTCTAGGGGATCAAAGAGGGAATGGTTCATTGGAAGTGCACCTGTAGTTCAGCCGTGTATATAGAAACTCAAAAGTACATAGTTCTTGCAATGTATAGCTTATACCTCGGTGCCTTTTCCTGGCTGCTATCACCTGCATGCACCCAGTATTTTACCTGTAAACTCCGAGTGCGCCCAGTGGTTTGCCTGTAAGGTACTTGTGCTAGGGCGTACTGGCGCCCTTATAGCACCTGGACGTTGCGTGACTCTGCATTGGCACCATGGAGCAGACACAGGAAGAAACTTGAGGGCGTGGATATATAAGACATAGCGCCAGGGTAGAACCTGGGAAGATATGGCACCAGGGTGGCACCTGGGAAGATACGGCACTAGGGCAGCATATCGCAATGAGATGGCGCCATAGCGATACAAAGGCTGGGGCGCCTGGGGCGTGCAAATAGTGGAGGGCCATTGTTAGGGCACCTGGTGATGGTGTTGCAGTGCAAGAAAATTGTTCCTGATTAGTAGCTATTATTTTCATAACCTTGCATACATCTCTATTAGCGAACTTCTGATAATCCCATTCCCCTATCTCAATCAGTCCAATATATCGAGCCTATTCAAGGACTTCATCAAACTCAGCGAAATCTGTAACCTCCTCAATTTCCAACAGTCTTTTTAGTTTGAGCCCAAAAGGAGTGGTAACTCGCAACTTATCACAGTTCTCTGTGATCCAATCTATTCCAAAAATGAGTGGAAGACCTGGTTCGAGGCACGTAACCTCTGTCACCAAGTCTAATTTCTTGTTTTATCCCGATCTTGTATCTGGGACTTCTATCTTCAGGTTCTGAACCTGAACTGTACCAGACCCCTTGAGAATCGAGCCGTCGGCGTTCTCTAATCTTAGTCTGTTCTCCCTCTTAACCCAAGGCAGCATCATCTGTTCAACAAAATCCGAATCGAAAATCGTAGCTTCTGCACCAGTATCGACCAAAGCATTAATAGAAAGATCACGTTTATTTCCTCCATACATCCAAGATAAATTAATAGGAATAAGAAACTTCAATCCTTTACGCTTCAATACCTTAGCCCCTGATTTTCCTGCCAAAGAGAGATCCTTAATTCTATCCAAAGAAATATACGGCACTGCTACCTTTCATAGTCTTTTTTCGAGATCACTAACAAGAGGAGCCACCTCACTATTAGCTTTTCTTTTTGTCCCTTTTATTGCGTTTTTGTTTGATAAAGAAAGAGAAGAAAAAGCAGAAGAAGATAAATTATAAGAAACAGAACTAATCAAAACAGGGTCAATATCCATAGGTTTCCCCTCATGTTCCTCCTTCCAACTACCAACAGAGATGCCTTTCTTCACCATGCAAATAGAAAACCAATCCTGTAAGACTATCTGACCCGATGTACTAGATAGCCCGTACCCCTAACAATCCGAGTTCTCCCCATAATCCAACTCATCCTCACTAATGATATGCACAAACTGAACCTCAAGTGGCGCTTCTACAGCCACTTCTGCAGACACTGTCGCCACTTTCTTAGTTTCCTCTTTTGCTTACCCTTCCCCTTATTCTCTACTGATGGTTTCCAACCTGCAGTACAATCCTTTATCATGTGCTCTTTATTTCCGCACTTAATACACTGTCCATCCTGCTTCCGAGCCTGGCGCATAGAATAAGTGACCTTATCTTCACCTGATTCCTTATCTTTTTTGATGGAGGAAGTGTTGGACTGCATTTTCGACTTAGCATCATACTTCTTGGTTTTTTGCTTTGGTTTAGTGATCCGATCCTTAAGGTTATCGGATTTTTTCTCAGTAGTTTGAGGGGTCTGGGTCACATCCTTCTTTATCCCAGTAGTCTGCTCCTTTAAACTATATAGGTTTTGCACACGTACCTCTCTTCCTTTCTCATATTCCACCTGAGATCCAGCATTGGCAATAGCGTGAAAGTACATTTCCACGCTAGTTGGTACCTTATCGAGAACGTCTTTATCCTTACTGACTCGAACTATGTACGCTTCCATCTCCAGTTGAATCGTGCTAATTAGGTGCTCCCAGAGCTGTTCACATGATAGTTCCACTACCAATTGATGAACCCTAACCCTAGCAATAAAATCCTTCCTCAACTCTCCTTTCTTCTAGTATTCTTTGAGTAGAGAAACCTTCGCATCCCTTTTTACGTGCTGATTCTGGTGGGCGATAATAAATTCTTACTAGAAAGTATTAAAGGTATCCCACTCAATCACTCCTGTCTTTGGATCTGAGGTTTGCTTATCCTAGTAGTTAGTGCAATACTATGTACTGGCTCCCTCTGTTAGTAGATCCACTACAAACAAGATCTTATCACTATGCGTCTGGTGGGTCTGGGGTATACGAATAAAGGTATAATTAACCTTCATTAGGAATTCTCTGAGCTTGCTAGATATACCGTCGAACTTGAATAGTAGCTGAAGATTTCGAGGTTCTTTTCGCTCTGTTGGTATGTGCTGTAGAGGAGGTACTGGTGGTGGAACTAGAGGCGGGACTGGAGGTAGGACTGGAGGTGGAATTGGAGGTACAGGTAGTGGGGGTGGAGGAGGTATCAATCCCTGAATACCTGGAATAATGAACTCTGAGTCTTCGGGATTAATAGATCGAGTTCTTTTGATAGATCGAGGTGGTTGTTATTGTAGGTTCTTGATTTTTCGCTTATTTGTCAAGATGCTATGGGAAAGTTCTTCTACCGATTCCATATTGCATTCGCAGCTTGCAATTCAATCTTCCTGTTCTTGATTGATTGCCCTCTGTACCCACATATTCAAACCTGTTATATCAGCTTTGATCGTATCAAACTTGAGTTTAGCTGTATCAATTATAATCTCAGTATCCTCCTTGAGTTTTTTCGTGAGATCCATCCACTGCTTTTCCAAAGTAGCGCTTATTGTTACCGTTAGCCATTTAACTATATCTTCTTGGCCATCAGATTACCCCTTTAATACTGCTACTTCTTTTGTTACTTGTTGTCGTAACAGTTTTAAGTCTTCATAAGTAGCTTTTACTCCCTCAAAAATAATCCTATGAGCCTCTTGCTGGTCTCTGAGGAGACTAGCTTGTGCTCCTAACCCTCTGGTTAACTCAGTAATCTCGCCTCATTGGCAGTCAAACTCTATTGTTCCATCTTGAATTATTCGGGCTAATAATTCTTCGTATTGTTCTTGAGTTATATGTGGGAATCGACTTGTTCTGGTGGGTCGTGGTGAGACTCAATACCTTGTAGATGTGGCACTAGGTACTCGTGATGGTGGTCTCTAAGAAGGTAGACCAAATCGGCGAATTATTCCTACAAGGAATGATTCCAGTTCATTTGGTGAATACATTGGGTTTTGTAGTCCAGAGGATTGCATTCCTCTAGATAGAATATCCTCCATTGGTTGATCTATTAGATCTTCCTCCGTATCTGTATCTGATAGAGGCATATTCTAGGGTCTTTGGGTAATTGCTCGCGGGGTCACCATCGGAAAGGTAATACTTTGGTAGTGCTGGTGAGGCCCTTTCAGGGTTGGTGAATTAGATATATTGATTCGAGTATGTTAAAGTAAAACGAGAATCACTTGTCTACAAAGTAATGTCATAGGGGCCCTATTGTCACTTATAGTACTCTTGTAACTACTAACAGGACAGCCGTACTTATGCTGCCACAACGATACCTATTCTGCAACACAGAATAGAATCCTATAGCAGTAAAGTTCAATTCTACTAAAGTCCCTCACAAAAGATCTTATTTCGCAACACAAAATAAATCCTATATCGCTTGAACGTAAAGTTAACTAGACTTAGAACTTTGTAGCCTTCGTGTACTCGAGGTGCTCTTGCTTTCGAATACTCTTGATGGTAAAATCAAATTCAAACGGGAACTACTAGCACTATTTATAATACACGTTGGTTGTAGATATTCTTTGTTAAAATATTTTGGGAACGTATGCCCTACCTGTCACTTTCAAATTAATTAATTCTAAGTATTATGCTATCTACACCTTTTATTAACGCAGGTGCTATCTGCGCTCGTTGTCACAGGTTACTAACCTAAACAATAAGTATTATCCGATGTCTGTATATATACTAAAACTTCGCTTAAATCTCTCTAGCCCTATTAACGAATACCCAGCCGAAACAACTAAATTTATCTTCTGATATCCTACCAAAACTGACGATGCCATTAAGTTATTCCTTAACAGTATCATAGGGTCATTTATTTGAGGTTCCAGTAGTATTCACTTAGTACATCAGCAAAACTTTTCTTACGTTACAACGCTTCACTTGGCATTGCAATATAATTTTGTCTTATGTACATTGCCTGTGTTGCCAATACCAACTAGTTCTCATTCCTCTTTTTGGCGTTGGCAACCCCATCGAGTCCGTTTTCTCCCAACTCACGTCAAACTTGTTTCCTCTTGAAATACTAGATCCTTGTTGCCAATGCACACCCCTTCTGTCTGCTTATGACATTGTACCTGGTATTCACCAGGTACTCATGCCTGTCTGGCTGGTCGCATGAACGTTATGTTCTATTTTATACATTCTATTCCCTAGCCAAATCTATATACAAATATCTCCTCTAGCCATCATTTATCTCATTCTATACATTGTAATCTATGCTATTATTTACTATCCACTTCCGTTCTGGCTCCACTGGTATCAAATGTGCAGCTCCCTCAATTGAACGCAACTATATAATTGTCTGCCCTTCGCCTCGTTTAAATTCTTGGATGTAGGACATCCCTTCTGGGCCGTGTGGTGTCGGATTCTCTACCCAGTCTAGTAGCGTAACATGTGCCAATTTATACCACTCATTGTTAGTTCCCTGCACTGTAAATAATGTATTTAAAAACCCTACCATCCGACCATTGTAACCCTTCACAGTTTCTGTAACGGATGCTGGCCGTAGTCTCATGGACTCAATACGTACCCAAACTGCATCGTTCCGTACCTCCTTTCCATGCCAACTTCTCCCACCTGTTGCATGTACATGCTGCAGTTGATAACAGTTATTGTTGTCTACATCCTGATCTGGTACTGGAATTTCAACCGTATTGTACGCTTGCACCTCTGCATTCAACAAAATCCTCTCTGTGTCCGATAGTGGGTAATCTGCCATTGCACACACATTGTCTTCAAAAAACTGACGTAAATGCTTCCCAATCTCTGGAATCAAGAACTTATCCGCCATACCTAATAGATTCTTCATTATCTTGACCTAACGCTTGCCTTGTAGTATTATAAAAATTTGCTTTTGACCTTCTACAATTAGCTCCATGCCTCTCCGTTTCAGACGCATGATGTCTTTTATCCTCCTGTGAATTGCTGCACTCTCCTCTACCCATGTGGCCATTTCTAATTCCCTCATGGTGAAGTTATGATATCAGCTATAACCCTTGATTACTTGCGGGATGCTGTCAATATAATTACTCCGACGGTATGCGTCCTTCAATTTCTTATACCAAGTCTCGCAAATCTCGGTTGAAAATTGGGGCAAGGTGCCATAGTGGGAGATTTGGTCAGCCCAGTACATCATTAGATGGATTTTTGGAAAATTAAAGTGTAAATCCTCCACCAGAACCTGATTCACTAAGTATGCACGTTCCTCCCTATCTTTTGCCACACGATGAGCCTTTTGCGCCACTGTGCGTCTGTTTACATCTGGCTCGAGGTTGCAACTCCGATTCTGTACCATTAGTTGTTTGGACACCTCATCTGCTCTGGCCTTTGCTGATTTGCTAGCTCGATATCGTAAAAAAATATCCTTCGTAGCATGGAAGCATTTCAAATATTCCAGTATATATCCTATAGTGCTGTCAGTATGACTTCAATATCTGAAGAGGAGTGCAAAATCAGTTAAGTACCACATCCAAGTGATTGCTTTCTTGAAATCTCGCTCTTGGGTATCTGTGGGATGCAGTGTGTCCATCTTACGGCTTAGAGAAGCCGTGAAAACCCCTAAGATTACTCTTAGAATTGATCATATTTCCTTGCCAGAGAGTTGACTTAAAAGCCTATACGATCTTTGCGGAACGTGATTGCCAGGGTAAGAAGGTAGTGAACTCCAAATATTATTGAATGCAGGGAGTCTGTTATTGCTTTCCAAAAAACCTTTAATCCATTCCATCAAATGTTGCAGGTTCCCCAACAGCATAGTATGAAGGATATCTGATCGAATGACTTCTTGGGGGACCACACTTTGCAGGGTCCATAGTGCATTTTTGACAGCTTTCACTCCTTTGTAATAAAGACTTATGGTGTCCGATTTGTCAACCCTTTCCCAATATTTTTCAGCGTTGCGCGTAAGATATTCCTGAAACTGGCCTAGTTGGTCCTAAGAACATTCATATATCAGACACCTGAGTGTGTAAATCCCATGTATTGTTGCATTTTCTATATGGTCCGCAAGCCAGCCAGCAACTCGGAAATGACATTCCCTAATTATCTCGTCAGCACACTTTATTTTCTGCCTATCCCGTACAGCATCCAATAATGGATGCAAGATAAATCTAAGTAGATCATGCAAAACCTGAATAGCCTCTTGCTCCTGTTTCTCCTCTGACCACTCAGGGACTTTTTTCACTCGCTTGGGACTATGAGATAGTAGGGCAACTGGTATCCAGGTATGAGATATCAGTTTATTCTAAACTGTAGACTTGATATTGCCAATGGTCATATATATAGGCCACACCTTGCCATCACTAGAAATATTTGTCAGGTGGGTAGTATCGGACGCAAAGAGTACAGGAACCAATGTAGCGCCCACCAGGAGTATTATCTATAATCTGAAGTTAACAACCAAATCACTGCCAAATGTAGTACCCAGATGTCACCAATAGGGCAATTGTATACCTGTATATCCTACCACTATGATGCAGTATTCATCTCTGTATGAACTTTCTCCTGATGTCTATGGAAGTGCCTGACCGGGGCCCAGCATATGTATGCTGCAAAGAATTTCCGACAGAGCAAGTACTTTAACAATGCCAAAATGTCCCGGTACCAGATATCTGTATTTTTTGCCAGATTGAAGTCTACGAACCTATTTTTCCACAGTGGATTCGTAATCATTTGATCAATCTTCTGACACAAGGTAGAAGCAGATCGGAGTGAAAACCTGGAACTGGTGTCCGTTGTAAACCTTTGCGCGTCTGGATTTCGCACAAGGAAGCCATCCTTGAAGAATACATTGATCTGAGCCTTTGGTACACGCGCTTCATATAGAAATCTTGCAAGTTTGAAATCTAGGGTATTTTGAAAGGCTTGAAATAAATTGCATATTGGTTGCCTTTGTACAATTGAGGGGTATACTGAAATAACTTTGCCTGCTTCACGGTCTGCAGGAAAACATATAGCATCTGCTGTAGGATTGACTGTATCGGTCTGTTGATCCTCCGTATCCGAATTATTAGTATGATCATAGGTAATTCCTTCTCGCTGTTCTTCTGGCGACTTGGTCTGATTTTGGAGTGTAAAGTCAGGAAGGTCCGAGAAGAGGCATCTCAAGTCATCCTCAAAGTTGTTGTCATTAGTTGATTGTGTTGCGTCTGTTGGTTGCCCTTTTGCATCCCATTGTTTATTGCTTGTGCTGGTCTTCACTCATTTCCGGGAGTGCAGGAGTTTGGGATATTGTTTCTCTAAATGATTCATAAGAGCGCTAGCTGATTTGAAAGCCTGATTGCAAAAGGGGCATGCACCACCATGAGGTTGTACTATGTCCATTGATAGCTGTGTTACATCCAAATGACTATCATATGTATTTATGTTTGCTCGTTTTCGTTGGGACGGTCACACATTAGGGTGTTTTGTTTCCAAATGAATCGTGAGCCTAGCAGCCGTTTTAAAAGGCTGGCTGCAAAAAGAGCATGCACCAATCGTTGGACATGGGGAGAAGGAATTCATGTTAATGGAAACGTGAAGAGTCTGTTTGTTGGAAGTTTAGTTGGTCTGATAAGAACACGATACAAGCGTTTCCTACGAATGAAAGCCAGCTCAATTCAGCCTAATTCAGGTTGCTTATTGCTAGTACATGTCTATTTATGCTGGCATATGTAAAGGTTTCTTAGGCTGGTTTTATTGGTAGCACCTACCAGTATGATAAACGGATTCCAATACCATTGACTAGTCGATTGATACTATTGACCAGTCAATTGATACCGTTAACCAGTCGATTAATACTATTCACAGGTTGATTGAAAGAACGTGCAGATATCAAGGAATAAATTTATTATTTCCTAAAATTTATGGTTATTGGACCAACATGAGAAATATGGATATTGGTACAGCCAGGCCCGAAAAGAAGCCCTTCTATTGAGCTAACATTTTCAGGCTCTCCATTCATCTAGGCTCTCTGTCTTTCCCACTCTACTCTCTGCCTTTCTCACTCTACCCTCTGTCTTTCCCGCCATCTCTGATCCCGAGCCTTTCGTTGCTGGTGGAGTCTCTGCTGTTTATCTTCCATATTCCTGTGGGGAATAATCTGAACCTCATGCTATGGCGTATGAGCGAGCTCATTCTCCTTGTTCTCTACCTCCTTACTAGGTGCTTCCTCTTCCTCAGGCTCTTCAGTTGTTGCTTCACTTAGGGTAGCAGGCACCTCTATTAGTATGGAAGTAGCAATCGGCTGCAGGTAGTATGGAAAGCGACGTGGATATCGCCTAAAAGGATTAGCTGCAAGCTTTATAACAAGGTCTAATTGTTTTCTGCTTTAGCGCCTTTTTCTGCCCTTGAAGGTTTTACTATTTTCAACTACCACAGCTGTGAAGCTGCCTTGTAGCTTCCAAAAGCACAGTCCCCAAGGAGCAGAAAATACAATCAAAATCTATCCAGTGCAACAGGTTAATTGGGCAAGCCCATTAAGCTCAGAATTGCACGTGCCAAGATTACACTGGATAACTACCAAACAATGATATTGGGCAAGTAACTAAGTATGAAAAGCTCATACCTTAAGGTTATACTTCTTGAGGTTATGCTTGCCTCTGGTATTTGTCTGCTTGATTTGGAATTGGTATACATAGTAGTTGTTCTGGTAGCACAGAGGAAAGTGGATGAGAATGAGGAGTAAATTGCTGTTATCACATGTGCGGACATGGTTTTATCTACATTTCTTAAGCTGCCAACGTTGACCACATTAGAGAGATATCAAGGGGCTAGAGTGAAGGCCACACCAATCGACCGGTCAGGGTTCCTTATCGGCTAGCTTCGATGCTCTACTAGATACCCTACATCAGCAAGAAAAATATTTGCATCCCATGCGTCTAATGCACGTAACGCACAAGACGTAGATTAGTGTCCTTGAGAAGGACTCCTAGGAGTCCTTCTCAAGGACGCCATTGCTTATGCACACACGCCTGGGATGCAATGCCAATGTCGGCCATGCCTGGACGCAACAGTTAATGTCGCCGATGCCTGGGACACAACGGTAATGTGGCCCATGCCTGGGATGCAATAGTAATGTGGCCCACGCCTAGGCTTCAATGCTAATCTAACTCACGCCCCTGATGTCTCTGTAAGGTGCACATGCATTGCAGATAATCTCAGTTCTATATCTTCCGTCCATAGCATACAGCTAGGGAATAGCCACCTTAGAATAGCCGCCTCTGAATATATGCACGATTGCACCCTGAATATACGTATAGTGGAGTCTGACTTGTATTCAGAAATTATATACATAAAGGAACCAGACTAGAAAAAGAGATATATATGTGGAATATATATATGCTAATGCTGCTTCGCTCCAAAACTCGCTCCAATACCTACTCCAATACTCGCTCTAATACTCACTCCAATACCTACTCCAATACTCGCTCTAATACTCGCTCTAATACTCGCTCCAATACCTGCTCCAATACTCGCTCTAATACTCACTCTAATACTTGCTCTAATACTTGCTCCAATATTCACTCTAATACTCGTTCTAATACTTGCTGGAATATAGTCTGGTTGGATATACCTGGGAAAAGGCGCGGAGAACGGAAGTATATATACAGGAAAACCATAGTTGCCAAGGCCAATCGCCAAGGCCGACGATATAGACTTTCCGAAGATAATGATATAGCAGATAATGAGAAAAGTGCCATGACCCGCTCCGCCCGCTGCTGCTAGCACTGCCTAGGCTAGTAATAGTCTTATTGAGAAATCATAGTACTGCGAAATGTACGGAACGTATAAATTCGCGGGTTATATATATATTGTAGGAACTCATGTATCCGCAGCTTATATATATGATGTAGGAACTCATGCATTCGAGGCTTGTAGGGACTCATGTATTCGCGCCTTATATATATATTGTAGGGACTCATGTATCCATGCCTTATATATATATTGTAGGAACTCATATATCCGCGGCTTATATATATGATATAGGAATTCATGCATTCGCAGCTTATATATATTGTAGGAATCCAAGCATGCGTGGCCACAAGATATGCATGAATTCCTATAACCGTGAATACATGAGTTCCAACATCATATATATAAGGCGTGAATACAAGAGTCCCTACAAGCTGCGAATGTATGAGTTCCTACATCATATATATAAGGCGCGGATACATGAGTCCCTACAAGCTGTGAATGCATGAGTTCCTATATCATATATATAAGCTGTGGATATATGAGTTCCTACAATATATATATAAGCCTCGAATTCATACGTTCCATACATATCGCAGTGCTACGATTTCCCAATAAGACTATTAACTAGCCTAAGCAGCACTTGCAGCAGTGGATGGGGCGGGTCATGCCACTTTTCTTGTTATCTGCTATATCATTGTCTTCAGAAAGTCTATATCGTTGGCCTTGGCGATTGGCCTTGGCCACGCATGAATTTCTCGCATATATATATATAAGCCTCGAATACATGAGTTCCTACAACATATATATAAGCCGCGATCTCGCCCAAGTTGAAATCCACACATATTGCAAAAAGCACAGCCTAAGATTTCCCAATATGATTATTACTAGCCTAGGCAGTGCTTGCAGCAGTGGGCGGAGCAGGTCTTGCTACTTTTCTCGTTATCTGCTATATCATTGTGTTTGGAAAGTTTATATCGTCGGCCTTGGCGGTTGTACTTAGCCACACATGAATTCATGCATTCACGGCCTCTAGATATTCTTGAATCTCACATAACCCTCGAAAGCCTGAAGCTCTGGAAAATATATATATAAGCCGTGAAAGCATGGATTTCTCGAATTCTGGTACGAAAGCATAGATTTCTCGCATATAAGGTGCGAAAGCATGGATTTCTCGCATATACCCCGTAAAAGCATAGATTTCTCAAATTCTGGTACGAAAGCATGGATTTTCCATATATAAGGCACGAAAGCATAGATTTCTCGCATATAAGGCGCGAAAGCATAGATTTCTCGAATTCTGGCGTAAAAGCATGGAATTCTCGCATATATAGATAAGGCGCGAAAGCATGGATTTCTCGCATAGATATATATAAGCCGCGAAAGCATGCATTTCTTGCATAGTATATATAAGGCACGAAATCATGGATTTCTCGAATATATATGTATGAGCCTTGAAAACATGGATTTCTCACATATATATACATATGTATAAGGTGTGAAAGCATGGATTTCTCGAATATATATGGATTTCTTGCATATATATACATAAGGTATGAATGTATGAATGCATATATGGCCAAGGCCAATTGCCAAGACCGAAGATATAAAGCAATGGCATCTGGTGGCGTCAGGATTGGGTTACAACCTAATAGGGCATCAGGATGCTTTTGCGCCCTCTGTGGCTGGCTGGGTGTCCAATGTCAGTATGGACCCTAATGGCATCGGGATGCTTTTGTGCCCTCCGAGGCGCGCTGGCAGCGTCTAGATTATGTTGTGAGTGTGGGGAGCGTCCGGACGCACAGGATACATAGGATGCACCAGATTTTGGTCTGGCATCCGGACGCCAATTTTTTCTTACTGATGTCAAACCGCTGTTGCAGATGGAGTGTTCTTTGAGGAGTTGGCAGTTATTAAGGAGGTGATTCATGAGCCGTGGGATTATGATGATTGGCTGGTTGAGCCGATTGTTCCTGGGACTTAGGGTGCTGGTTTTTCTATGATGTACCATGTTTATCAATATAGTTGTGGAACTAGTTGCCAGGAGTGCAAGTGGATTTGTCGAGTATACTGGGAAAAGTGTATGGAACCAGGGTGGAATTGTTTAATATGGAATACCACTACCCGTTAGAGCTCTACTTAGCTTGCGTCTAAGTCTTTCTTTTGATATACTGCAGTTGAGAGTCTGATGTCTCGTTGAAGGAATATGTTGTTCTAGCTAGTTGAATTCGATATCATTGATATAAAGTCGGATTGATTTACACTTGCGTGAGTGCAATAAAAAGTATTCTAAGGTTGATCAGGTCTTGGATGTAGAGGGTTTATTTAATAATAAAGATTAACTTTGGATGTTAAAAAAAATATAATGAATAATACTAGACAGTAGTCATTCGGTACTGTTTATATAATCTATGTCCGCTTAGGGATGGATATTTGTGTATGCCGGTTCTGCTAAGGGATTGCCTCAGAAGGGTAGGGTGATTACTAAGAGGGGGTGTTCCATGAGGAACAATAATATAACAGAGGTAATCTTCATTTGTAATTATGCTATCTATTTGATTGCTGCTATTCGGGTTGTCTGAAGACTCGATAGATTCCAGAGGTGATCCAGCGGCCTTTATATAGCTGTTCAGAGACCTTAATGACTAAGGAAATACATAATGATGGTTGGCACACCTCCAGCGGAGGGTGTGCCCTACAGAAGGGTGTGGAGCCCAAGAAGGTGTCTATGAAACGGCAAGTTACATGGAATTTACCATGGCAAATTCCGTGGTAGTTGAACTACTGAATCTGGCAGTTGCTGAAGGTGGACGAAGGCTAGCCCTTCGACCGTGCATGCTAGTTATATAATAATGCTATAAATATAGAAAATACATAATATGAAATACAAGACAATAAGCTTCCTTATTACATAATGCCATCAGCAAAATTAGTCCTTTCCTTATATTATTAGAATTTAATGTATACCATGGAGTATTGGTATTACCGTATCCTATTAATGCCTATAAATTAGCCAATCAATATCATAGTAATACCTTTTAAAATCTCTATAACCCTAAGAAGACTCAAGCCTCTCAAGCAAATAAATGAGTATATATGATAACTAAATTTAATATTAGTCAACAAGTCATATTATCCTTAGAAAATATCAACTTATCAAATATCTCAAACAAACTCAAGCCATGATAGCTAGATCTCTTTCCTATTATATTAACTAATTGGAAACAAAACAACTATAGTCTTAATTTACCAAGTGAACCTAACTTTAACCTTATATATAATACCTTCCATATCAGCAAGCTGAAACTTTATTGAAACAATAATTTATCTAAATTTCCAAACAGACAATCTAAAGAACCTGAACCTATATAAGATGATCATTATAAAGTTGAGAAAGTATTAGAATTCAGAATAGTACTATACACTATTGAAAGTTAATATAAGGTTAGATAGCTCAGCTACTATCCTAAATATGATTTTTAGGTTAGTGTTAAAGATATCATTTAGGAAATTCTTCAAGACCTTTGGATAACTGGAAGTCTAGAGAATATATTTAAGAGATGTTAAACAACTAGAGAAAAACAAGGACCTCGTACTAGAGATAAAACTCAAGCTCTTATATAACAAGTATGAGATTGAGTTATAAGTTAGATAAACCCTATTGAAATACATACCAATACCAACATACTTAAAATACATAAAATTCTTAGAAGAATAGAAGCAAAAATGGCAGAATAAACTATAAATATAGTAAATCCTTCCAAGTGGGGAAGTGTAATAAGAAAGCTTATTATCATAAATTTCATATCATGTATTCCTATTTTCTACTTATATCATATATATTTGCTATGCTTATATTTTTTATATTTATTGCATTAGTATATAACTAGTATTTATGGTCAAAGAGCTAGCATTGTCCACTTTCAGCAACTGCCAAATTTGGTAGTTCAACTACTATAGTATTTACCATAGTAAATTCCATGGAACTTGCTATTTCATAGACATTCTCTTAGGCTCCATACCCTCCTGTATGACATATCTTCCTCTATAAATGTGCTAACTATTATTATGTATTTTCTTAGTTATTAGGGTCTCTGAACAACCATATAAAGGCCACTGGATCCCCTCTAGAATCTATTCGTCTTCAAATAATCTAAACAGCAGCAATTAGATAGATAGTATAATTACAAATGAAGATTACATTTGTTATATTACTATTCCTTATAGAACAATCCCACTTAGTAATCTACCTACTACTTCTGAGGCAATCTCTTAGCAGAACTGGTATACACAAATATCCATCCTCAAGCTGATGTAGATTGTATAAACAGTACTAAATAACTACTATCTAGTATTATTCATTATACTTTATTATCGAATATAGTGAATGATCTAATATACTAATGGAAAAAAGGAGATTGGATAAGTAGACTATAGTTATATTATTCTTATAAGGATTCAAAATTTGAGTAGATAACAAGATTCATAAGAGATACAATGTTGATTTGAAGAACCTAAATACTATTATAGACAAGTAAGATTATATTAAGTAACTAGCATCAGAGTAGTTAGAAGATAAAGGGTCTCAAATAGCAAAACTTTTTAAAAAAAAAGAAGATGAATTAGAATATGAGAAGGCTGCTGCCCCTCTAGTTAAGATTACTAAGAATGACAGTAAACAAAAAGATATGAGAAAAGAAGCTTTAAGAAAAGTTCAAAAGGTAAACCCAATGAATAAAATTGTTAACCAACTGAAAGAATTAAAACTACAGTACTTGGAGGCTCAGTAAACAACAAAGAAAGAGCTAGCCTACCTCAAAAAGATGATAATAAAACCTCCTAAGTCATTGTAGCAGTTGTACAATCCTAACCAATATGGAAGATAAGACTACTAGCCAAATGCAGGCAATTCTAATGGATAGAGAATTAGTAGATATTTTTGAGATAGGGGTGTACATAAGAGAGATGAATGTCAAGCCCTGCAGAAGGCAATTAAGAGAGGAGAGATTTATTACTAAGGGTTCTCTCTATTTTTAGGGTAAGAAGGAACAGAGGGAGCAATCCAAGTACCTTACCTAACTATGACTGAAAGTAGACAAGTTGTTGAGTAGTAGAAAGAGTAGGTAAGGAAAGCTTTACTAACACAAGAGTCTAAAATAGACTTAATCAAAATAACTTCTAGTATTATAATGTTGAATATACTATTGGATAAATTGTTAGATGAACTGATATCAAGTATTAAGTCAATAATAGGTAAAAGATAAGACTATGTTTATAAAAGAATAAATAGATAACTAATAGTATTCAAGCTAGTAAAAATATAATATAAGATGAGAGAAGTTAAAGAGGGGAGTGTTTTCAAAGAAACTCAAAAGAGAATGAAATTTTAGCTTTCTTAAGAGTTAAAGTCTCTGCTGAACCAGGGCAACACATTTTCCTAGCAGAAAATACTAAGAGTACAGGAATCTTCTTTTGAAGACTAGTTAATATAGAATATCGAGGATCTTAAAGAGGAGAAGACTAGTTCAAAAAAGGAAAAAGGGAAATTAAATGAGAAAAGGTTTGAGGAAGAAGATACTAAGAATCTGCTATCTTGAATAAAGATACAGAGAAGCTTTGACCTTAATGATATAGCTCATAAGCTTATGAGTAGAGCAGGACTTAATATTGAGGAAATTCTAGCAACTGTAAGGCTAGAATTGGTCCAATAATATATAGGGACTAAGAAGGTTCCAAAAATCATTAAGATTCAATAGTAAATAGAATAGAAGGTTGTATCTATTGTCTCTAGAATATATAAGAGAGAAGTGAACTGAATATTATATACAGTAGCATTCCCAATATACATCATAATAATTAATGAATAAAAGAATAATCCTATCAAAATAATAATTAATAGCATATCCAAGTTGAACTTATTATAGAAGAAAATTATACAGTAGTACAATATTTCTGTTGATATAAAGGTTAAGTGATTTATAGAAGGAGCTACTAGATACTATACTTAGGTACTTAAAGTTTGCTATTAGATAAATATTGTTATTAGAGGAGTAGTTACCCATAGAAAGTTTTTTGTTATAGAAGATCTTTCACAGGAAGTAATTTTTAGTAGGCCTTGTATGAAGTCAGTAAGAATACAAGAGGATAATTATAAAGATATTAATTGCTTTATTATTATTACTAGAACAAATAAGGATGAAGTGATATTTTATACTATTCTAGTAGATTATAGAAGAAACTATGATGAAATAAAGTTTATGTATGTTATAGAAAACAAAAAGTATCAATAAATATCCTGGAAGTTATTAACTTCTTGGTAAGTCTGAGAAAGGAGAAGAAGAAACTAGATAAGAAAATAGAATCTCTTAGAGTTTAGGATTTTAGTACTTTATCTCATAAAGGTTTATTTAATAGAGTTATTGGAAAATGGAAAGCAGTATAAATTAATTTTAAAGAGAAACCAGAGGGAGGATCTTGAACTTAGATATTATATAAGAGGAAAGCAGATAAGATTAGACTGGTAAATAAACCCCATGAAGATAGTAAAAAGCTAGTAGGGATAAAAGACTAGAGAGAATAGTATATCAAATAGAAATAATCCCTTTTTAAGAATTGTGCTAATCTAGCTCTCAACTCGAATTTGGATTCTGGTCTTTATACTAATAGATAGCCAGTTCCTAAGTTTTCAGATATCTAGTAAGGATTAAGATTAATAGTAAATAGAGTAAATTATCTGAAGATTGGGGATAGTGTAATATTGAAGGAGAGAGAAATATTACTTAAGGTTTTATTCAATTGAGAAACTATAATTATATTTAACTTTATACAGAAAGAAGTTTTTAGAGAGGAAATTGAACCACTTTATTAAATACTAATCATTCCATATAAACTTTAGGAAGTGCTAAGCTTCTATATACCTAAGGCATTAATGTTAGAAGTCACTAAAATATATGAAAATAGACTTCACTATAGAACTTTGGAATTGAGTTTTAGGCTATATAGAAACCTATAATTCCTTATTAAAAAAAAGAATAGGAAATACTGGCTAATAAATATAGCAATATATCTGAATATAATCACAATCAAGAATGTATCACTCCTACTATCAGTAGATGAGTTTAGGGAAGATTTTTCTGAATATCCATTAGTTTCTTTAATAGATTTATTTTTGGAGTATGATTAATATATATTGGCTTTGGAATCTAGGAATTTACCTACTTTTGTTACTCCATTTAGTTTGCTTTGAATAACTACTTTACTGTAAAGTTATATGAATAGAGTTTAGGTTTTTGACTGGGTTATTAAAAAGGCAATTAGGGTTGAAATTATAAGAAGGTTGGCTAGACTGTTTATTAATAATATTGCATTGAAGACAAGTACTAGAATTTGGTTTTTATATACTAATGGGACTTTTAAGGAAGTATTTTCTAGTATTAGGCACTTTGTTTTAGAAGCAATTTATTCAGTAGATTAGACTTTAGCTGATTTAGAAAGATTAGGGGCTACTATTTCTGGTAAAAAGAGTGAGTTTCTAAAGAATAGACTTAAGATAGTTGCTTTTATTTATAGATCAAATAGCAGAACCTCAAATTAAGAAATGGTCAAGAAGATTCTAAATTAGCTACCCTGTAAAAATATTACTAATATTAAGGCATTCTTAGGAACTTGTATGTATTATTATATTTGGATTAAGAAGTTTACTTGGATTGTAAAGCTATTATATCTATTAACTTATAGTAAGGTTAACTTTATTTAGGGAGAAAAGTAGGAAGTAATGATTGAAGAGCTTAATAAGAAACTAACTAGTTTGCCAGCCTTGAGACTAATTGATTATAAGCTAGAATGAGGTAAAATTATCTTATCAGTTGATTCATCATTGCTTAGTTAAAGTGCAATACCACAATAAGCTGAACTAGATAATGAGAAAAAGAGACATCCAACAAGGTTTGAAAATGGTCTATAGAAAGAAGCTGAATAAACTTATAATTTAGGGAAATTAGAGTGCCATAGTTTACTGAAAGTACTTAAAAAAACATGAAATTATCTATATAGAGTACAATTCTTTGTAGAAATTAATATGAATACATTAGTGTATTGACTAAACTAATTAACCTGCAATTTACTAGAATCTATAATAAATAAATGGCTTACTTAGATATAATTATTTGATTTTTAGATTAAGCATATATCTAGGATAAAGCATCAGGAAGAAAAAATCATTGCTTCCTGTTAGCTACATATAAGCTTTATAAAGGTTATTTAATACTTCAGGAGCTTAATAAGGAAATTTTATATAAAATAGCTCAGAAAGCTATATTTTGCAAAACTTCTTTTCAGTAAGTACCAGATGCTAAATTGCAAAACCTTTTTTACCTTAATGAGTATAAAGGGCCTGACGAGTTATTAAGAAGTAAGAGAGGAAAGAATTTACTTGAGGAAATAGATCCTAACGAGTTTGATAGTACCTTTAATACTGACTTAGATACTATTAGTACTGAACTGAGTAGATCAGAGAAGTTGCTAAAATGTAAGTTCCAGTATATATTATAGTGATAAAGATAGAGTAGTATGAGGAAATCATATACTTTTTTACTACAATGTAAATGTCATGGGGGCTCTATTGTTACTTATAGTACTCTTGCAACTACAAACAGGACGGCCATACTTATGCTGCCACAACGATACCTATTCCACAATACAGAATAGAATCCTATAGCAGTAAAGTTCAATTCTACTAAAGTCCCTCACGAAAGATCTTATTTCACAATACAAAATAAATCCTATATTGCTTGAACGTAAAGTTAACTAGACTTAGAACTTTGTAGGCTTCGTGTACTCGAGGTGCTCTTGCTTTCGAATACTCTTGATGGTAGAATCAAATTCAACTAGGAACTACTAGCACTATTTATAATGTGCGGTGGTTGTAGATATTCTTTGATAAAATATTTTGGGGACGCGCGCCCTACCTGTCACTTTCGAATTAATTAATTCTAAGTGTTATGCCATCCACACCTTTTGTTAACGCAGGTGCTATCTGCGCTCATTGTCACAGGTTACTAACCTAAACAATGAGTATTATCCCATGTCTGCATATATACTAAAACTTCGCTTAAAGCTCTCTAGCCCTATTAATGAATACCCAGCCGAAACAACTAAACTCATCTTCCGATATCCTACCAAAACCAACGATACCATTAAGTTATTCCTTAACAGTATCATAGGGTCATTTATTTAAGCTTCCGGCAATATTCACTTAGTAGAGTCTAGTGTCCATTGAAAAATTATTTTCAACTACACATAACTCTATGAATAGAGAACCGTGGGTCACAAACAAACTATCATTAGTAAGGTCTTATCGTAACGAAGATTATAGAATCTTAGTTCATCTCGATACCTAACTTATTCACAGAGTTATTACCAATAGTAGGTAAAGCTCCTTATGGGCTTATTATACCTTATTAAAAGGCTAATGACTCCATGAGTTTTACTCCGATCATAAAAAGGATTTCAGAAATGGAATCAGGGCGTCGAGTAAGCCTAGATAGGACCTTGAAAATATAAATTCGGAGAACTTTTTATTTTCGCCCTATCTTCAGCCTACTCCCTAAGTCACTTCCCTTATAGTGTCACCGGACGCACTTTGGTCTAAAGTACGCCCTCGTGGCTTTATTTTTTTATTTATTTTTACCGAATTATTTTCCTGCAGTTCAGGGTAATAATTCAGGTTTCAGGGTAACGCCAAGAGTTCAGGGTAATAGCTTCCAGCTAGTAGTATATATACATATATAGTATATATTGATCTGGGTATAACTATAGAACCATTATTCGGATTGTTCTGAAACTTAAACCGTAGCTCCCTCAAGGGTCTATGGACGTTCCATAAGAGTTAGAACTCTCTGTGATAATTCTTTACCTCTCCGAGGTTCAGACCTGTTACCAATAATTATCCTATAGATAAATATTAGAAATGTTTGCACTACACTACTATGAGTGTATCTAGAGTCCATATGGATATTCTAGGGTCGTTCTATGAGGGCACAAGTACCTATGGTAGGGCTGGATGTCACCCTGTAATAGTGCCCCCCCCCTTAAGGTTCTTGTCTGCAAGAACCTAATTGATCATGCAGCCAGACTCATTATTATAACTAATAACAATAGATGGGACTTGAGAACCAGTTCTTATATACAACTACCGAAACACAGTAGCGTACGTCTCATTGCACCCCTAGGACAAAGCTATGGCATAAGAAATACAGGTATCAAAAACATAAAGATAATTCAAAAAACCTAATGCCTATCAATAGGAAAAAAAGAAAAATCTTCAAAAAATAACATCAGGGTCCTGAGGCTTATGAGGGTTATCTAGATGGAATTTCTGAACGAGTTCAGCACCTCTATCCTTCAAGTTCTCATATGGTTCCCATGTGTCATCGTCAGGACCATAACCCTTCCAAGAAACTAAATATATCACTCATTCCTTTTTGAGCTCGCTTGTCCTAACCTTCTTAATCTGGTACTCCGATTCTTCAAGATCAACTGGAGGGGATGTTGGCCAGCATCTGCCGGCTATTGTATTAAGGTGGTAGGGTTCCAACAAACTAATATGAAAAACTGGGTGAGTTTTGCCTGTACTTGGAGGGAGTTCTAACTTATAGGCATAAGTGCCAATAAGCCGTTTAATTCTAAACTTCCCACGTAACTTGTAGTCAAGCCTTTTTGTCGGACGCCTTGTCTAGATATTCTTTGCATTGACCATAACCCAATCTTCCACTTTGAATATCAGTTCCTTCTCTGCTACCTTAAGGTTATAGTATTTTGACATCCGGTCCTGTACCGCCTTTATATTTTCCCTCATTGCTAATCTCATTGCGTCCAAGGTTTTGACCGTCTTGACTGCCTCAGGGTTGTTCGACTCGGTTGAGGCTTCTGTTGGGTTCTGGAAGTTGTTCTCAGGGTATTAAGCATATGCTATATAAAAAGGAGTGAGTTTGGTACTAGAGTGGATAGTGTCATTATAACAGAACTTGGCAAATGGTAATAACTCGACCCAGTCATCCTAATCCCAACAGCAATATGTCCGTAAATAATACTCTAGGATCTGGTCAACTCACTCAGTTTGACTATTGGTCTGGGGGTAATATGACGAGGACTTATCCAACTCAACTCCTAATAACCGTATTACTTCCATCCAAAACGAACTTGTAAATACCGAATCTCTATCCGATACTACTCTCTTTGGTAGCCCATGTAGTCTCCAAATCTCCCTGATAAATATCTCAGCCAACTCTTTTGCCTTTCGGTTCTTTAGGGGAATAAAATGCGACATCTTAGGAAACCTATCAACAATCACCCATATTTGATTGTACCCCTTCACTGGTAGTAAATCAGTAATGAAATCTATCGAAATATATTCCCATGGCATATAGGGAATTGGAAGAGGTACAAGCTTGCCATATTTCTTATGTCGAGCAGTCTTATTTTATTGGCAAGCATCGCATGTATGAATATATTCTCGTACCCAATCTTCTACGTTTAGCCAGTAGTAATTTCGTTTTATTAACTCGAGAGTCTTGTTATATCCAAAATGTCCTGCAACTTTAGTATCATGACTTTGGAAAGCCACTTTCAACTTAAAAGAGTTATTATCAAGAATATATAAGTGACGTTCATAGGTTACCATATCATCCTCCAAACCAAAGTGCTCTAGACCTAGGTACTCCTTGCCAAACTTCAACGCATTCCGAATCCCTAACCATTTATCATCCTTGAAGCCAGCCTCTTGAATTTCTTTCGACCAATTTGATTCCTCTATCTGTGAGGCTTTCACTGCCATAATTCGGCGCATTACTAAACTCTCCTCACTCGCACCTAGTTGGAATTGACCAGGTTTGAACATCCGAATCGTATGGTCTTGCTTCTCCCCCCCTTCTTCAAGGTCAGGATCTACCTGACAGGAAAGTGCATCTGCCTTACCATTCTTATCACCTGGGCAGTAGATGATTCTAAAATTGAACTGGCTTAGTATTTCTGCCCATCTTGCCTGCCTTCGATTAAGTATCTTAGTAGAATTAAAATACTCAAGGTTCTTGTGATCCATGTATACAATTATCTCCTCCAGGGCACCCATGAGAAAATGTCTCCATTCTTAGAAACAATTAACAATTATGACCATCTCTTTATTATGGACATTGTAATTAAGTTCTGCTGGGATGAAGCATTGCGAACAGTATGCTACTGGGTGCCAACAACTATCTGGTTCTTTTTGAGAGCGAATACTAGCTTTAGCTAGATAAGACGTATCTGTCTAGATCATTTTTGGTCACTTTGGGTGATAATGGTATAGTATTGGAGCAGTAGTAAACCTATATTTTAGCTCATCGAAGGCCTGCTGATACTGTTGTGTCCAATTCCAAGGAACTCCATTATGTATTAGTGTCTGAATTGGCAATACCAAACTACTAAAGCCTTGAATAAACCGGTGATAGAAATTAGCAAAACCAATAAACCTTTGCACTTCTTTGACGTTCCAAGGAGCCTGCCATACAAAGATATCCTCGACTTTCTTCTGACCCCTTTGTATCCCCTTTGTACCAACTTTAAATCCCACGAATTCAACTTCTAGAACATGAAAGATGCACTTATCTATATTGACACAAAGGTTATTCTCCGTTAACTTCTGCAGTACCCAACGGATGAGTTCGACATGTTCTTCCTCTGTTGGAGTGTATATGAGGATATCATCTATGTATATAACTATTTCTCAGTCAATTTGTTCCGAAAGAATATTATTAACATGTCGCTGGAAAACAGATGGTGCATTGGTAAGCCCAAAAGGCATTACCGTGTATTCATATAAGCCATATCTAGTCTTGAATGCTGTTTTCCACTCGTCTCCTGCTGCTATTCTAAGTAGATTAAACCCGAGTTTGAGATCGAGCTTAGAGAAAACCTGTGACATACCAACTTGTTCTATTAGAGTAATCATAAGTAGTAGAGGATACTTGTCTTTTTTTGTTATGGCATTAAGCCCTCTATAGTCTACAACTATTCTGAGCTTGCTACTAGGTTGTTTGGCGAAAAATATAGGAGTGCCAGCACTGCTTTTGCTCGGTCTTATCCTGCTGGTTTGGAGCATCTCATCAAGGTATTCTTTGAGAAGCTCTAGTTCATTAGGGGAGAGGGGGTATAGCTTTCCTGACAGTGGATTCTTTCCTTCTTCCAGCTCGATTGTCATATCTTGAGGACCATGTGAGGGAAGGGCTGATTGTAACTCCTTTCCAAAGATTTTGATAAAATCCTTGTACGTCGTTGGCAAACGATTAGCAAGCTCTTGGAGGTTTTCCGTAGCTGTTATTTTCATAATCTTGTGTACGTCTCCTTTAGCGAACCTCTGATAATTCCATTCCCCTATTTCAATCAGTCCAACATATCGAGCCTGTTCAAGGAGTCCATCAAACTCAGCGAAATCTATAATCTCCTCAATTTCTAATAGTCTTTTTAGTTCGAGCCCAAAAGGAGCGGTAACTCGCAACTTATCACAGTTCTCTATGATCCAAGCCATTCCCAAAATGAGTGGAAGACCTGGTTCGAGGCATGCAACCTCTGTTACCAAGTCTAATTTCTTGTTTCGTCCCGATCTTGCATCTGAGACTTCTATCTTCAGGTTCTGAACCTGAACTATACCAGACCTCTTGAGAATCGAGCTATCGGTGCTCTCTAATCTCAGTCTGTTCTCCTTCTTAACCCAAGGCAGCATTATCCGTTTAACAAAATCCAAATCGAAAATCATAGCTTCTGCACTAGTATCAACCAAAGCATTAATAGAAAGATCACGTTTATGTCCTCCATACATCTAAGATAAATTAGGAGGAATAAGAAACTTTAATCCTTCACACTTCAATACCTTAGCCCTTGATTTTCCTGCCAAAGGGAGATCCTTAATTCTATTCAAGGAAATATCCGGTACTACTACCTTTCATGGTCTTTTTTCGAGAGCGCTAACAAGAGGAGCCACCTCACTATCAGCTTTTCTTTTTGTTCCTTTTTTTGCATTTTTGTTTGATAAAGAAAGAGAAGAAAAAGCAGAAGAAGATAAATTATGAGAAACAGAACTAATCGAAATAGGGTCAATATCCATAGGTTCCTTCTTATGTTCCTCCTTCCAACTGCCAATAGAGATGCCTTTCTTAACCACGCAAATAGAAAACCAATCCTGCGAGACTATCTGACCTAATATACTAGATAGCCTGCGCCCCTAACAATCCGAGTTCTCCCCATTATCCAACTCACCCTCACTAATGATATGCCCAAACTGAACTTCAAGTGGCACTACTACAGCTACTCCTACTAATACTGTCGCCACTTTCTTAGTTTTCTCTTTTACCTTATGCTTCCCCTTATTCTCTACCGATGGTTTCCAACATGCAGTACAATCCTTCATCATGTGCTTTTTATTTCCGCACTTGATACACTGTCCATCCTTCTTCTGAGCCTAGTGCATAGAATAAGTTACCTTATCTTCCCTTGGTTCTTTATCTTTTTTGGTGGAGGAAGTGTTGGACTACATTTTCGACTTGATGTCATACTTCTTAGTCTTTTACTTCGGTTTGGTGATCCAATCCTTGAGGTTATCACATTTTTTCTCAGTAGTTTTAGGGGCCTAGATCACATCCTTCTTTATCCCAGTAGTCTGCTCTTTTAACCTATATAGGTTTTGCATATGTACCTCTCTTCCTTTCTTATATTCCACCTGAGACCCAGCATTTGCAATAGCTTAAAAATATATTTCCATACTAGCTTGTACTTTATCAAGAACGTCCTTATCTGTGCTGACTCAGACCATGTACGCTCGTGTCTCAGGTTGAATCGTACTGATTAGGTACTCCCAGAGCTGCTCACATGATAGTTCTACTACCAATTGATGAACCCTAACTCTTGCAATGAAATCCTTCGTCAACTCTCCTTTCTTCTAGTATTCTTTGAGTAAAGAAACCTTTGCATCCCTTTTTTCATGCTAATTCTAGTGGGTGTTAATAAATTCTTACTTGAAAGTATTAAAGGTATCCCACTCAATTACTCCTGTCTTCGGATCTAGGGTTTGCTTATGCTGGTTAGCACAATACTATGTACTGGCTCCCCCTGTTAGTAGATCTGCTACAAACAAGATTTTGTCACTATAGGTTTGGTAGGTTTGGAGCATGCAAATAAAGGTATGGTTAACCTTCATTAGGAATTCTCTAAGCTTGCTTGATGTACCATCGAACTTAGATGCGAGAGGAAGATTTCGAGGTTCTTTCCTCTCTGTTGGTATGCATTGTGAAGGAGGTACTGGTAGTGGAACTGGTGGTGGGACTGGAGGTACAGGTGGTAGGAGCAGAGGAGGTATTAATCCTTGAATACCTGGTATAATGAACTCAGAGTCTTTAGGATTAATAGATCGAGTTCTTTTGACAGATCGAGATGGTTGTTGTAGTAGGTCCTTAATCTTTTGCTTATTTGTTAAGACGCTACGGGAAAGTTCTTCCACTGATTCCTTATTGTGTTCGCAGCTTGCAATTTGATCTTCCTGTTCTTGATTGATTGCTCTCTGCATCTACGCATTCAGATCTATTATATCAGCTTTGATCATATCAAACTCGAGTTTAGCTGCATCAATTATGATCTTAGTATTCTCCTTGAGTTTCTTTGTGAGATCCATCAACTGCTTTTCTAAAGCAGCACTTATTGTTACCATTAGCTGTTTAACTGCATCTTCTTAGCCATTAGATTGCCCCTTTAATACTGCTACTTCTTCTGTTACTTATTGTCATAATAGTTTTAAGTCTTCGTAAGTAGCTTTTACTCCCTCAAAAACAATATTATGAGTCTCCTGCTGGTCTCTGAGGAGACTCGCTTGTGCTCCTAACCCTCTAGTTAACTCAGTAATCTCACCTTATTGGCAGTCAAACTCTGTTGTTCCATCTTGAATTGTTCTAGCTAATAATTCTTCGTATTGTTCTTGAGTTATATGTAGGAATCGACTTTTTCTGGTAGGTCGTGGTGGGACTCGATGCCTCGTAGATGTAGCACTAGGTACTCATGGTGGTGGTCTCTGAGAAGGTAGACCAAATCGGCGAATCATTCCTGCAGGGAATGATTCCAATTCATCTAGTGAATACATTGAGTTTTGTAGTCCAGAGGATTACATTCCTCTAGATAGAATATCCTCTATTGGTTGATCTATTGGATCTTCCTCTGTATCTGTATCTGATGGAGGCATATTCTGGGGTCTTTGAGTAATTGCTCGTGGGGTCACCATCGGAAAGGTAATACTTTAGTAGGGCTGGCGAGGCCCTCTCGGGGTTGGTGAATTAGATATATTGATTTAAGTATGTTATTTAAAAAGTAAAACAAGAATCACTTGTCTATAAAGTAATGTTACAGGGGCCCTATTGTCACTTATAGCGCTCTTGCAACTACAAATAGGACAGCCATACTTATGCTGCCGCAACGATACCTATTCCACAATACAGAATAGAATCCTATAGCAGTAAAGTTCAATTCTATTAAAGTCCCACATGAAAGATCTTATTTCGCAATACAAAATAAATCCTATATCATTTGAATGTAAAGTTAACTAGACTTAGAACTTTGTAGGCTTCGTATACTTGAGGTGCTTTTACTTTCGAATACTCTTGATGGTAGAATTAAATTCAACTAGAAACTACTAGCACTATTTATAATATACGGTGGTTGTAGATATTCTTTGATAAAATATTTTGAGGACGTGCATCCTACTTGTCACTTTCGAATTAATTAATTCTAAGTGTTATGCTGTCCACACCTTTTATTAATGCAGGTGCTATCTGTGCTCGTTGTCACAGGTTACTAACCTAAACAATGGGTATTATCCTATATCTGTATATATACTAAAACTTCACTTAAAGTTCTCTAGTCCTATTAACGAGTACCCAGCCGAAACAACTAAACTCATCTTCCGATATCCTACCAAAAACGATGATACCATTAAGTTATTCCTTAACAGTATCATAGGGTCATTTATTTGAGCTTCCGGCAGTATTCACCTAGTAGGCTCTAGTGTCTATTGAAAAATTATGTTCAACTGCATATAACTCTATGAATAGAGAACCGTGGGTCACAAACAAACTATCATTGGTAAGGTCTTATCACAGCGAAGATTATAGAATCTTAGTTCATCTCAATACCTAACTTATTCACATAGTTATTACTAATAGTAGGTAAACCTCCTTATAGGCTTATTACACCTTATTAAAAGGCTAAAAACTCCATGAGTTTTACTCCGATCATAAAAAGGATTTCAGAAATGGAATCAGGGCGTCGAGTAGGCCTAGATAGGAGCTTGAAAATATAGATTCGAAGAACCTTTTATTTTTGCCTTATCTTTAGCCTACTCCCCAAGTCACTTCCCTTATAGTGTCACCGGACGCACTTTGGTCTAAAGTACGCCCTCGTGGCTTCATTTTTTTATTTATTTTTACTGAATTATTTTCCTGCGGTTCAGGGTAATAATTCAGGTTTCAGGATAACACCAAGAGTTCAGGGTAATAGCTTCCAGCTAGTAGTATATATAAATATAATATATATTGATCTGGGTATAACTATAGAACCGTTATTCGGATTGTTCTGAAACTTAAACCATAGCTACCTCAAGGGTTTATAGATGTTCCATAAGAGTTAGAACTATCTATGACAATTCTTTACCCCTCCGAGGTTTATACTCATTACCAATAATTATCCTATAGATAAATATTAGAAATGTTTGTACCACACTACTATGAGTGTACCTAGAGTCCGTATGAATATTCTAGGGTCGTTCTATGAGGGCACAAGTACCTATGATAGAGCTGGATGTCACCCCATGACAGTAAAGGCTAAAATGAACCTTAGATAAAGAATACTAAAGATTAAGGTATAATACTATAAAATTATTAGTAAGAGAAAATTATCTTTATTGTTACATAAAGCACAACCTACCTCTAGCTAGGGATATTTAGGATATCAAGGAAAAGTACTACATATTATAGTAACTATACAATAAGTATGGATACTACAGAAGGAATAGCATATACAATAAAGTCAAATTTTAATATTAGTAGAGAAATTTATTTAATAATATTAAGCAATACATTTAGATATATAAACTATATTAACATAAAAAGTTCAACTAATATAAGGAAGAACTTCACTCTATCTTATACAGTACAATATGGAGAAAGGTTAGTCTTGATATAGTCTACATACTAGGAGATACTGGATATAGGTATATTATAGTAATATAGAATAATTTTACTGATTAGGTAGAAACAAAAGCAATTTGGAAGGCAAATACAAGAATAGTAATATCTTTCATACTGGAATAGATAGTTAGATTCGAAGCTCTAGTAATATTGGTTTATAATAATAGTTCTTAGAATAAAAGTCAAGTTAAAACAATACTATAGCAGTATAATATTATTAATATTGTGATTACTGTATACCACCTACAGTTTAATGTGCTAGTAGAAAAAGGCTACTAGCAGATTGTAGATATTCTTACTAAGTTAGGCAAGAATGAGATAAAAAATCTGCTATTTGTTCTTTGGACTGATAGAATAATGATTAGAGTATTGACTAGATACCTACTATTTATACTGGTATTTGAGTAAGACTGTGTCCTCCTAGTAGAACTAACTACAATAATATAGATAATAATAGACTGGAATAGAGTATATACTAGAATATAATTATTATTAACATATATGATTTAGCTCAAAAGAAAAGAAGAAAATTTAAAGATAGATGCTGACAGATTAGTAACAAATCATATGGCAAATAAAGAATTCTTTGATTCTAATAGAAGATAAAGAATCAAAGACCTTGATATAGAAGATTTAGTCCTTTTATATAATTCTGTATTAACTAAGTAGTATTTAAGAAAGCTTGATAACTGCTAGCTTAGCCTTTACTAGATTAGAGATCTGTACAAGGATCAGGGTACCTACTTATTAGAAGAAATATATAGTACCTAAATGAAGCTAATATACTCAAGAAAGAAGCTGAAATGCTTCTACCTGTAAATAAGAATGGACTATAAAGAATAAAGTTATCTACAAGAAAAAGATGGAATAGATTTGGAAGAATAGGTATAGTTTATTTTAATATAGCATATTATAAGTTTGCTTAATGTATTATAAGACAAGTCTAAGTATTAAGATTAACTATATTTTAGGTATTTTTAGTATATTTTGACTTATTTTGTATATCTCTATTTATTATACCTAGAGGATATAGAATATATTTAGGTGGAAGAAGGGAAGTTTAGTCTTTTCTCTTCTTTTCTATAGAATAACTATTTGCTTCTTAGGACCCATAAGATATACTTTCATATTTTCTAGAAAAATAACAATTTATAGCTTTATCTAAATCTCAAGCTATAATTTTATCTCTACATATACTATTTGTCATCTTTACAATATCATTTTCAGTAATTATATTCAGTAGGTCATTTATTGTTATAGAGGGTAAGCTTCAGACTAAGTTCAAGGAAATTATAGTAAGAAAAAATATTATCAACAAGCAATTTAAAGGAGTAGTTAGGTTAATAGTTGGAAGCCAAAATTAGTAGAGATTCCTCAAGAGTATAGTAAGATTAATAAAAAAAGTGAGAGAAAAGGTTAGAGCATTAGTAGTGACTTAAATTTCCCTTCTTGACTAGACTACTAATATAGAGCTAGTAATATAGGGAGTCTCTTGGGAGAAAGCTATAGAGAAATTGCAGATAGGTGAATTGTACAGATTGAGTTGAGTATATAATATCTCTATTAGAAAGTACTAAAACTATAACCTAACTATAGAGAAATATTAGGGACCTAAATAGAAAAATCACTTTAGAGACTTATACTTACTTTAGCCATCAGTTGAATTTGAAAGGTAATGCTCTCTCACTATATAGTAACTCTCTTTTAATCATAGAATAGATTTAGTTGAGAATATTATACTGAGGCTTAAGGTAAAAATATTAGCTCAAAAAGACACACCAAGGACAAGTAAGAATAACTGAGTTATAGTTGAAGACATTTAATGAGTACTTCAAAACCAAGACTTATTAAGACTCCTTAAATATTATATAAAAAAATACTATCTAGCCTATACTATATTAATATAGTAAGGAAGCTTATTATCTTGTATTTTCATATAATGTATTCCTATTATCTACTCATATTATATATTAGCACTATATATATATTTTCTATATTTTTGTATCAGTATGTAACTAGTGTTCATGATTGAAGGGCTAGCCTTCATTTACCTTCAACAACTGCCGAATTCGGTAGTTCAACTGCCATGGAATTTGCTACGGTATATTCCATGGAACTTGCTATTTCGTGGACACCCTCTTAGGCTCTATACTCTCCTGTATAGCACACTCTGCTCCAGAGGTGTGCCAACTATCATTATGTATTTCCTTAGTCATTAGGGTCTCTGAACAACTATATAAAGGCCGCTGGATCCCCTCTGGAATCCATCAGTCTTTAGACAACCCAAATAGCAATGATCAGATAGATAGCAGAATTATAAATGAAGATTATACCTGTTATATTTCTGTTCTTAATAGAACAATCCCTTTTAGTAATTAACCTACTCTTCTGAGGTAATCTCTCAGCAAAACTGGCATATACAAATATCCATCCCCAAGCAGATATAGATTGTATAAATGGTACTGAATAACTACTGTCTAGTATTATTCATTATATTTTTTTTAACATCCAAAGTTAATCTTTATTATTAAATAAACCCTCTATATCCAAGCCCTAATCAACCTTAAGATACTTTTATTTGCACTCATGCAAGTGTAACCAATCTGACTTTATATCAATGATATCAAATTCAACTAGCTAGAATAATATATTCTATCAATAAGACATCAGATTCTTAACTACAGTATATCAATAGAAAGACTTAGACACAAGCTAAGTAGAGCTCTAATTGGTAGTAGTACTACACATTAAACAATTCTACTCTCGTTCCATACACTTTTCCTAGTATACCTGACAAATCTACTTGCACTTCTGGCAACTAGTCTCACAGCTATATCGATAAATATAGTACATTATAGAAAGACTGGCACCCCAAGTCCTAGGAATAATAGGCTCAATCAGCTAATTATCATAATCCCATAGCTCATGAATCACCTCCACAATAACCTCCAACTCCTCAAAGAATAATTTCCCCTCAGCAGTAGTTTCTCTAGACCCAGATATTACAACAATAGTCTCGGTACTACCAATGTTTAGCTGAAGATTAAAATCAGAAAAAGTGACATTCTTGCTAAATGATTCAGAACTAGAATTGCGAACAGTAGATGTAGAGAAATTAGGTCTATAAAATGAATTAGAACTCTTTTATTCAGACTTGCTATCATTGCAAGCAATTGAGCCAACAGTATCCTCAGTCAAGTAGATATCATATATATCTTCAGCCACAACTCCACCAGTACAGTAAGATGCTAAAGCAGAAAAGTAACTTGACAATCAAATTGAATGATCAGGTCCAATAAGTTATGGAGCAGTAATTAGTACTGTAGCGTAATTCCAAGTATAGGTAGCATTAGACATAATGGCATCTGTAGCTGGCCAACGAACAAAGAAGTCCAAGAGATTAACTATGTTACTGGAGGAAATCCAAAAGTTAGTTAATCAAACTCCAAAGAAAGCGAGATTTGTAGATCCTACAATAGAAGAAGAAATAAAGAATCCAGAAGTTTATCTAGAATAGGATTATGAAGGGCAATCTCAATATGGAGTTAGTTTTAGTCTTCTTCTACCACTCACGTCACAAGAATTCTATGAGTAGTATACCTATAATTTGCAAGAAATTTTCAAATTTGTGCAAATATTAGGTATAGCTCAAGAGTATTATCTAGAAGATACCAAACTTTTAAGGGAAGTGGCAATAAAACATTATCTTTAGACAACAAGATATCCATTTAAGAAAAGAGATTTGGAAATGAATGCTTTTCTAAGTAAAGAATTAAGGAAACCACCTGTGCCTCTATTAAAAGAGCCACATTGGGTTACAAAAGAATGAGATGATATTATGACCTTTATATTAAGTGGTATACATCTAGAAAAGAGTACACTTATCATAGAGAATTTGTTTAATCCTAGTAAAGGTATGCCTAGAGCATTCGCAAGAACTCCAAAGGGTAAAGGCAAAGATAAAGAACCTGCAAAAGAATCAGCAAAAGGAATAGGAAGTTCCAATCCTCCTCCCCCTCCACTAGACAAATCAGGTGATGAGAGAGAATGAGAAGAACAAGAAAAAACTAGAATGGACTGTCTATAACAACAAGTGGCAAGATGAGGTAATCCAGACGATAGTGGAGATAATAGCTCTAATTCAGATGATATATTGTCAGTAGCTAGTCAACTAGCAGCCAAAATAATGAGGAGAAGCAAATTGGTAGAACATCAATAATGGGAATCTACTACCGGCATGATCACTACTAGAAGCCATAAAGTTTTAAAGAAACTTAGAGAAATCAAGCTGGATACACTAGAGAAATTGGATGGTAGTGATAAGAAATTTAAAGACTCACAGTATTATGATACATAGGCAATAGTAGTGTAGCGGTAGTTGAAAATCAAAGAAATTGATTTGGAAAGTATGGAAGCTGTAGAAATTATTGGATTTCTACTTAAAAGGAGTGCCTTGGTTACTTATAACCAGTATCTGAGAGATAAAGAGAAGGACACAATATTCTTTGGCTTTATATTGGTACTCAGAGATTTTCTAATACCATCTACTAGCAAGGATATTTTATAGAAGCAATGGGAAATAGCCATACTATACAAGGATAGAGGACATATGGGAATTAAGCAATTTGCCAACTAGGTCACTGAAATGTAGATTAAATTAATCGATAAAGGCAGAAAGTAGTTGCTATTAGAAGAAGTTAAGAGAAGGAAGTTTCTAAATTATTTACCTGCATATATGTCAGCTACTCTAATTCCTCTAATTGAAGAGGATTGGATAAATAATCAGCTAGTACACCAAGCAGAGTCATATGAAGCATCAAAGAAAGATATCACCCTACTACACATACCTAGTAGATTATAAAAGCAATGTCAAAAATCATCCAACAAGGATCAAAATCCTTGCCAGGATTATAATCAACAAAAAACAGGTTTTAACCCTATTAATAAGCCTGTCACCAAAAGCAATAACGAAAAGTATAAGGATTTAGATTAGGACACCATCACTAAGAAATTGGATCAGAAAATGAAAATGTAACTGATTAGGGATAAAAAATGTTTATGGTGTTGGAACCCTAGTCACTCCTATAAGGATTGCAGGAAGTGTCAAAATAAAGTACCCATATATCCTGTAGCACAAGATTTAAGCCTACCTGCATCAAAAATCAGCAAGGATAAAATCAAGGAACGACCCTTATCAGCCCAGACCATGAACTACAATAAAGTTTTTGTTAGAGCAAATGGATATCCTACTCTAGTATTAGTAGACCTCCAAACGAAAGGAGGAGACCTAATTAATTCTCAATTTGTACACTTGTACAATATTCTTACAAAGAATATTGAGAAGGTATCTTTAGGTATAGCTATCAAAGGCTCCAAAGCAACCATTGAAAAATCATGTACAATAACATTGGATTAGATAGGATACATAGAGGAACGTACCTTCTATATAATACACTTAACAAAATGGGACATGATCTTTGGAGAGCCAGCTCTTTCCAAGGTTCGTACTATAATTTCTGTATACCAGGAACCAGTTACTATCCAACTGGAAGATATTTCTAGGTTTACATTAAGTATATGGAAGAAATCTAGCACCATAGAATATGGTATAAGATTAGTATATCTAGAAGTATTATATGAATCAGTTACAGATTATAGTGAATCAGAAAATTGAGAGAACATCAATGATGTAAAAGATACTGATAATGAACGGGGCTTTTCAATAGCCATTTCATCCATAGAGAAGCAATTTACCCTTGGCAGAGGGGAAGTAACCAATCACGGTCTAGTGACTATCTTGTAACCACCCTCCCTACAGTAGTCTCCAGCTATACCTCATGATATATTATAAGTATAGTGATACTAGCTATATTCAAAACTATAGAACCAAATATGCTCTACAACATAGTTATCCTCACATCCTGCTAAAGCTGACCCAATACTCAATACTTGCCCCTTGAAATATGACTACCCGAAAGCACCTCCCCCCCTCCCTCTATCCACTCTGAAGGGCAAATATTATATGGGCAAGCTCATATCTACTAGGAGGCCTTTACCTAGTATATATATTTATGTTAAAATAGCTGTCGAGACAGTAGTCAACAATATAATGAAACCACATATTATCAAAATAAGCTATTCACTGCTGCAAAATAAGGTATTTAAGAATTCACTAAATTTATTTGATTCATGCTGCAATAAGCCCAACACCCTGAACCCTTCTTAATCTCCCTCTCCATAGCATCCTTAATTACTATGGTAAGGTCTCCAATAACCCTAAGAGCTCCAATACCTTCTAATCCAGGATGCCCCCTAATAACTATACTCTGCTTACTACTTCCTCTATAGACCAAATAGTATACAAATTAGTCTATTACCACTAGGATATCTTTTATCTAGTACCTACATTTATATAAATATACTGCTAAATACATAATATGCAAAATAATACAATTTGAATACTCCACTAAACCCTCAAAATCAATACTCATGAGAGCTATATTTCAACTACCCAAACCAACCTAACTATTGCCCTTTTCAATCCCTCTGAGTGATGCCCTCCTCCAGAGCATCCATAGCACTTACAGAGAGGTCTCGAATAGCTCAGAAGCTCTAATTAACCCTCTTTTTAGGATCCTAGGTTATAGCTATATTCTGGCCTTTCCTGAGCTATAACAAATCTTTAATAGGTACTATAGACCCAGCACAAGCATAACCAATACCAGCATAGAATGAAGGTTAGATTCTAGGCTACTAGCTATATCCTAGGTAATACATTAGGCAATAGTCAGGTAGTCTAGTTACTAGTTAGTAGGTTAAATATTCAGAAGTCTAGACTCTAAATAGCTAAGTTGGATACTAAGTTAGGCACTAAGTTGGACACTAAGTTAGGCTTGTGAGTATATTTATTAAGGGGGGTTGAAACAGCCCTGGAGGAGGCTTACAAATTCCCCTAGATGGACATGATCTATGAAGCCCAATAGAGGGGGTATTAGGGCTCCTAAGGCTATTGAAGACCTCGCCATAGTGATTAAGGATACCGTAGAGAGGGATAGTTGAGAAATGTCTAGGGTGTTGGGCTAATCACAGCATAAATCAAATAAATTTAGTGAATTCTTAAATACCTCATTTTACAGCAGTGAATGGCTCATTTTGATAACATGTGGTTTTATTATATTATTGGCTACTGTCTCGAGAGCTGTTTTAACATAAATATATATGCTAGGTAAAGGCCTCCTAGTAGACATAAGCTCATCCACATAATATTCACCCTTCAGAGTAGGTGAAGGGAGTGGGGGAGGTGCTTTCAGGTGGTCATATTCCAAGGGGCAAGTATTGAGTATTGGGGTAGCTTTAGCAGGATATGAGGGTAACCATATTGTAGAGCATATTTGGTTCTATAGTTTTGAATATAGCTGGTATCACTATACTCATGATATATCACAAGGTATGGCTAGAGACTGCTATAGGGGAGTGGTTGCAAAATGGTTACTAGACTGTAATTAGTCACTTCCCCCTTACTAAGAGTAATCCAGTAATAGAATTTCCCAAATTATTTCCCAAGGAAATACTATAGAACTTACTGCTATTAAAGAAGGTCAACCACACCATCAGACCTAAACTTAGAGCCACATGGTTACCGAAATAGAGACCATTAGGATATCAATTTAAACAGCAAATCAATGATAAAATCACTGAGGAAGAGAAAACAGAACAAATCTACTGAGTTGAGAATAACACCAACGTAGTAGTTATGTTCACTATACCTAAAAGAGATAAACTAGAAGAAGCTAGATTTGTTAATGACTATCGAAACCAGAATCTAGCAGTAGAACCTGACCATACACTCCTACCTAATATAAATGAATTTATTGAACTAGTAGTGGAAAAATCCTTTTGGTCAAAAATAGATTTAGCAAATGGATTTTTTAATGTCAGAAATAATGAGGAATCAGAGAAGCATTCTACTTTCCTAACTCACTGAAGGTACTATAGAAGTAGAGTTATATAACAAGGAGACTAGAATATTTCAGCTACTATAGTTAGAGTTATGAATGAAATATTCAAAGATATAATTTATAAAGATATAATAATTTATATTGATAATATTATAATCTTTACTAAGATGTATGAGGAACATGTAGAAGTTTTCAAGAAGGTTCTATAATGGATACAAGATAAGAAGTTATATCTCAAAGAAACTAAGTGTCAATTTTTTATACCTAAATTGGAAATTCTGGGTCATGTATTGACTGCAAAGGGACTTCATGCAAATTCAAAGAAAAGAATCACTATATTGATATTTCCAACTCCAAAGAGAAAACAGGATTTAAAAGATTTTCTAGGAATCGTCAATTATACAAGTTGCCTTATTCCAGATCTAGTATCATATACAAGTACATTGTCAGAGCTACAAGGAGAGACAAAGAAATGGCAATAGACAGATACTCATAATACAGCGTTTGAAAAACTAAAGGAACTCGTGAATTCTCTACATATTTTAAAACCCTGGAATAATAAGTCAACAGATCCAAAATATTTAGTTTGTGATGTAAGTGATATAGGATTAGGATTTTAGATTGGCTAAGGACTATTAAATCAAATTAGACTATCTTGTTTCTACTCTCCAAAATTTAATCCAGCTCAATTAAATTATCCTACCTTCCAAAAGGAATTGTTGGCAATTATTAACTCATTAAAATTTTTTGAAGCTCAGCTGAGAAGTTACAAATTTACAATCCTTACCGATTACAAACCATTAGTTACATTCCATACTCAAACACCATCTAGCCAGACACTTAGATAATAACAAGATTATCTAATGGAATTTGACTGTACTATCCAGCACACTGCAGGAAAGGAAAATTTGATAGCAGACACTCTATCTAGAAAGTATAAATATAAGGATATTCCTACTACTGAGGATAACTATATCTCCACTAATATTGATCCTCCAAACATTACCTATTCTTCTCATATTTATACCAACACTATAACTACCTCTCAGAAAGTTACTCTACAAGAAAATATTATTATTCCAAACAAAATGGTATCTTATAGAGCTGTCAATTTCAAGTATGTTGACTGCGACTACAATAAGTGTCATAAAAGATCTGAAGTGGTAGAACTATAAATCTTGCCCTTACCTCGACAATGAGGACCAGACAGAGACTAAGGAAACCCATTATAATATCGTGAAGGATAAGGACTCTTCTTTGGAAGAGGAGGCCCTCACAGAAATTTCAGAAGAAATATTTGAAGGGTATAATTGAATACCCAAACCAGAACACAAGCCTCTAACAGTTCTTAGACTTAGATTTGTTTCTCTTACTAAGGAACAACTCGAAGAAGACTCTAAGGGGAAAGCAAAAGTAGAGGCAGTTGCATCAGATATCTCTACTCCCAAAATTGAAGTCAAAATAGCATTCAGGTTAAATGCTACACTCAAGCACTATCTACAATATTGCAAAGAACATTGGTCTTACTATAAAGACTACTACTGTCCAGCACATAGAAGCTCTCTCCAAATGAGTAATAGATATTTTTCTATCATAAAGTGTACTATCTACGGAGAAGAGGGACATAGTAGGCTGACCTATATCTTTTTAGATACAGTTTTTATAAAGAGAAAGGAATACTTTAGTACTATAGTTAAATAGCTAAGCAATAAACTAGAGTCTAAAGGTACTATAGCAATACCACCTCCACCTCCTCCTCAACCTACACCAGTTGAGCTTTTCCATACCTCTAATGGGGTTATGACCTACTGCCAACTAGAGGAAGCTCTCAAGAATGCACCAATTATACTTCAACAACCATGGAACCCTCCACAACCTCCAGTAGCAAGCAGCAGCAACGCCATCCAGATCAAAACTGCAGTAGTCACCACTTGTTCCCAGAAATGAGCAGCAATCGATGAACGACCAATTCTTATTCCCATGCCAAAATACAAAGGTTCCAGGCAATGCTGTGATTTTTGTAAACTCCTAGGATATAATGCCACCACATGTGAGAAAAAGAAGCCCACTATCTATGACTTCAACTATAGTTTTGAGCCAACTCTTAACAAGCTTATTAATGACAAGTATATCAGCAATAGTTGGGAAGACGATAAGGACTACTTCATTATTTAGTGGTTGGACCAAGAAGAAAGAATGAAGGCAGCATACTAAGCATGTATGAAGGTATATCCAATATGGAAGGAACACTATGATTTACCATTGCAGCAAAAGGATCATAGGAAAAGAGACAGAGTTTTGTATGTCAAGAACATACAGGAACAATAGAGATTAGTTTTACCTAGTACTTTCAACATTGAAGGTAAGAACTATCTCGAACTAGTAATAAATAAAGGATATGAAGCAACAGCTCATGGTGGAATAGAATAAACTATGAGATGCCTTACTGACCAATATCAATATCAGTCCTTTACAGAAGTGGTTAAGGACTATATCGGAAGTTGTGATACGTGGCAATAGATAAAGTATTCCAATAATGTACTTCTTGGGCACGTAACGCCTTTACATGTACCAGAGAGACCTTGGACAGATATATCTATGGATTTTCTTAAGTTAGCACATGTGTTTACCAAGTGTTCTACCCTGTATCTAAATATTCCTGTTGAAGAAGATCATATTGTTTGTATTTCTTGATTTTGAATAATTGTTGATAAACAATCAGGATTCAAATTTCTTATTTCTATTTCAGATAATTTTACAGCAGAACAATGTACTGCTATCTTTGAGACTTATGTAGGCCCAATTGTGGGATATTCTTTTTGTATTATTTTTGATCACGACAGTCTTTTTATGTTAACTCACTTTAAGAATTAGGTAAGGAATAAAGGAATTAAATTGGAACTATCTACTGCATATCACCCTCGTACAGACAGACAATCTAAAATCATTAACAAAGAAATCTTGTAAGTAGCAAGAGCATATGAGATCAAAGAATTTGATTGGCTACAGAAATTACCAGAAATACAGTTGAAACTCAACTCTAGGTATAATACTGGCAGGAAAAATAGTCCTTTCCTTATGCTATTAGGATTTCATACATACCATAGAGTATCGATATTACCATATCCTATTAATACCTATAAATTAGTAAATGAATGTCATAGTAATACATCTCAAAATCTTTATGACGCTAAGCAGACTCAAGTATCTCAAGCCAATAAATGAGTACCTAGATTGACTAAATTTAATGTTGGTCAATAAGTCATATTATCCTCAGAAAATATTAATATATTGAACACCTCAAACAAACTCAAGCTACGATACTTACATCCCTTTCCTATTATATTAACTAATTGGAAACGAAACAACTATAGCTTCGATTTATTAAGTTAACCTAACCTTAACCTCATATATAATACTTTCCATATCAATAAGCTGAAACTTTATCGAAACAATAATCTATCTAAATTTCCAAACAGATAATCCAAAGAACCTGGACCTATACAAGATGATCGTTATGAAGTTGAGAAAGTATTAGAATTTAGAATAGTACCATGCACTAGTGAACATCAATATAAGGTTAGATGGCTTGGCTACTCTTCTAAGCATGATTCTTGGGTTAGCGCCAAGAATACCACTCAGGAGATTCTTCAAGACTTTTGGACAACTAAAAGTCTAGAGAACACATTTAAGATACATTAAACAATGAGAGGAAGACAAGGATCTTGTACTAGAGAGAAACTCAAGCTCTTATACAATAAGAATGAGATCGAGTCATAAATCAGACAAACCCTATCGAAATAGATACCAATGCCAATATACTCAAAATATATAAAATTCTTGGAAGAATGGAAGCAAGAAGAGCAGAAAAATAGGCTATAAATATAGTAAATCCTTCTAAGTGGGGAAGTATAATAAGGAAGCTTATTGTCTTATATTTTTATACTATGTATTTCTATTATCTACTCATATCATATATTAGTGCTACATATGTATTTTCTATATTTATTGTATCAGTATATAACTAGCATTTACGGTCGAAGGGCTAGTCTTCATCTACCTTCCGCAACTGCCAAATTCAGTAGTTCAACTACTATGGAATTTCTCACAGTAAATTCCATGGAACTTGCTATTTTATAGATATCCTCTTAAGCTCCACACCCTCCTGTATGGCACACCCTCCTCCAGAGGTATGCCAACCATCATTATATATTTCCTTAGTTATTAAGGTCTCTGAACAACTATATAAAGGCCACTGGATTCCCTCTGGAATCCATCAGTCTTTAGACAACCGGAATAGTAGCAATTAGATAGATAGCATAATTACAAATGAAGATTACACCTATTATATTTCTGTTCCCAATGGAACAATCCCTTTTAGTAATCAACCTACCCTTCTGAGGCAATCTCTCAGCAGAACCGGCATATACAAACATCCATCCCTAAGTAGATATAGATTGTATAACTAGTACCAAATAACTACTATCTAGTATCATTTATTACAATTAATCAGATCAATAGTAGACTGAATGGGTCAAGGCAGTCTTATTAATATACTAGAGAATATAGAGGTGAGAGAAAGAGAGAATCAAGATAAGGAGATAGCTAATATAGCTATGTAATTAATACCAGTAGTAGGGTCTATAATAGCTCCAATATAATATAGTATACAAACTAAAGAAAATACAACAGTATAAAAGTCGACTCTCAAATACTAAAGAATAGCCTTGCTAAAGGAACAGCTTCTAGTCTATAAGTTGCAAAGATAAGGAATAAGAAGATGAGGTGTTTGTACTGCTTATGTATATAATTTATAGGTTACAGATACTTATTAGTAGAATGAAGATAAAGGTTATGCTAGTAAAAAGAGTGATATTACTAATAATTAAGAGATATAAACTAGAGTATGATAAGGAGAATAAGAAATAAAATAAAGGTAAAAATGAAAAATAATTTCTTTTATATTATTTTAGTAGTTTTTTCTTTTTTTCTTTTGTTTTGGATTTTTTGTAGGATTTTTTTATATTGTATTTTTATATAGGATCTACTATATAGTTATTTGGTTTTTTTTTAGGTATGGATTATTATTTTCTATTTGTTTTGTTTTATAGTATTTTATAGATATATAGAATATAGGATATTTTTTATTTTTTATTTTTTATTTTTTACTTTATTTTATATTTTTATATTTTTTAAATTTTGTTTTTATTTTTATTTAAAGATTTCATTAGCTACAGTATGTATATTTTGGATTAGGATTTTTTAGAGTGAGATATTTTATTATTTATTTTAGTTAATTGAAAGTTAGTAAGGTTATGTTGATAAGAGTATCAAGTTTTATTAGGAGAGTCAGATATAGAGGTAATGAGAAGATTTTTAAAGGTTTTTAATTTTTTTTAGTATTTTTCTAATCTTATTAGTTTTGAGTTAAGTTATTTGAATATTTAGAGTTGGTTTTAGAAATTTATTTATTTTACATTAATACTTAAATAAGCTGTGATTTGATACTTGAACAGCCTTGTTCGAGTATCAAATGAAATAATTAGGTATATTGATACTCAAATAAGCCTTATTGGAGTATCGTTTAGAAAGATCATATTGTTTATTGAATACTTGAATAGCCTTGTTTGAGTATTAGATATTATCATAATAATACAAATATTTGATAGTCAAACAGCCTTGTTTGAGTATTAAATATAATAATATGGATATTTGATAGTTGAATAGTCTTGTTCAAGTATCAGATATAATAATATAAATATTTGACAGTCGAATAGCCTTGTTCAAGTATTAAATATAACAATATGGATATTTGATAGTTGAACAGTTGTATTTGAGTATCAAATATAATAATATGAATATTTGATAGTTGAATAGCTTTATTTAAATATTAGGTATAATAATATAAATACTTGATAATTGAATAGCCTTATTTATATATTAGATATAATATATATAATTTTGATAGTTGAACAGCTTTATTCAAGTATTAGGGATATAATATATAGGTATTTAGCAATTAATTGAGGCTTGTTCGGATATCAAATATAAAGATTAATATAATAAGGACTTTGATAGCTAAGTAGGTAACCTGTTCAAATATTATAATATAATATAGTTTTAGATAGCCAATAGGAAGTTATGCAGGTAATGAAGAAAGAAAACTCTAAACGATGTCTTATTATACTAGCAATGTCTTAATATATATAAAAAAGAGGATATATATTTTGAGTTAAGACTGTCTAGAAAAAGTTCTTATTTTATTAGTATTCATTATTAGTTAGGATATTATTATGGTATTAAAAAATAAGTGAATACAATTCTTTTAGAAGATATAGTTTTAAGAAGATAAGTTTTTAGTGAAATAAGAAAGTGGAGATCTTTATCTAAAAGAACTTTGATATTATTACAACCATCCCCTCTTAGCCTAGTTCTACAAGTCTAACTCTTATTATGACTGTTATTCCATATTGGTTATCGTGGTTATCTCAGCTCCCGAAATAAGGGCTCTTAGGAACCTTATTCCTTCTGGTAGCCTTGGCCAGCCAGGAAGGAAGCCTGTATATATATGCACTCTCTCCGCTCTCTTGTTGGATCCCTATCCAACATCTTGTATACCTAATATAGGATCTTGCTTCTCTCTACGCTGGTGCACCTTCCTTATGTACTCTCCCTCCACCTTTACCTTACCTCGCCTTGGCCTTTGTCCTCACCATCACCTTCGCCTTCACCTGCTTTCCCTCTGCCTCACCTCTGCTCCCACCCCTGCTCCCGCCTCTGCTCCCCACGTCATCGTACCCCTTGGACCTTTCCCCCTCGAGCCCCAGTATACTACATTGGATTGTCTCTCGACCAACTGGTATGATGCCCATGGATCTACAGACAGCAACACCTGTGGGACTCAGGTTCCAAGCCTGGAGGGCCCTTCCAATTCCCTCAGACCCTGCAGCCCTACCCCTGTACTGCCAAGAAATAATCAATATCTTCGAGGCTACCGACCTTCTCGGGATATAGCAAGGCACCGAATTAGCCTTGACCTAGCAGGTCCTAGGATCAGTCAAAAAGGATCTCTGAACTACATGGGCCATACTTGAGGCTACCCAAAGAGAGCTTCAGGCCACCAAGGATATGGTCACCGTCCTCCAGGACGAGATGTCCGAGGACAAGCTCGCTATATATGCCCTGACTCACACTGCCCTGAAAGAACTATCAGATACCACTTCACAGAGGAACACTAAAACGCAAGATTTGCTGGCCCCACCAAAATTCAATAGGGACCGAGCCAGGCTCAAGGCCTGGAAGAATTCCATATACCTGAAGCTCAATAGGGACTCAGCTAAGTTCCCCACCATCCAGCACCAGCTGACCTATGTCTATGGCCTCTTGGAAGGCAGAGCAATAGACCAGGTACAGCCCTACATTACTGCAACCGGTGTCACTCTGGCTGACATTCCAGCTATGATGGCCATCCTAAACCAAGCTTTTGGAGACTCAGATCTGGTAGGAACTCTATTCAGGCTATACAGAGTCTCAAACAAAAAAACAATGAACTATCAATGTAGATTGTGGAATTCTCTCGGCTGGCAGCTGAAGTCGCTTGGAATGATCAGGGAAAACTGGACCAGTTTAATGAAGGCCTTACCTACGAACTAAAGCAGGCCCTGATTTACTTCCCCAAAGTCAATACCTTGGAAGAACTAATTGACCAGGCCAGTAGGGTTGAGCAGAAAATAGCTGTACTTCAGGGACATCCAAGGGCTCCAGCAACTACTACTGCCCCCCGCCCCAACCCCCTTCCCCCCTGTACCCAGGCCCTCATTACTAACAAGCCAGCCCATCTATCTCTCGTGGCTGGTAGGCTAGCCCCTATGGACTTATCAGCCGGCAGGCCTTGTTTGACCCAAGAAGAGAGGGAACACCACCGTACTAATGGGCTATATATAGCCTGTAGGAAGGCCGATCACTTTATCGCAGCCTGCCCTCTCTGAAAGAACTGCACCATGGTAGTCTATGGCCTTGGCCTCTCCAACCGCCCAGTTGATACTCCAGTACTCCGGATCGAGGAGGTAGACGAGTTAGAAAAAGCCCTGTCCCTTGCTTAGTTACTGACACTAGTAAGAGACCTACCCCAGACCACTTATCTTTGTTTTTGTCTGCATTTTCTATTTCTTCTGCTCCTGTTGTTGATGAATCTCGCTTGTTCAGTAAGCACTTTGTTGTATCTATCTCCCTCAATATCAATGATAGAACAATCACCACGTCAGCCCTTATAGATTGTGGAGCTTCAGGAATTGTATTCATTGACCAGGCCTTTATTAGTAAATTCTTTGTACCCATGTTCAAGCTTAAAACCCCTTGTATTCTGGATGTCATTGACGGTTGACTCATTTCCTCTGAAGATATCACTGATATTGCGTGCTTGCTTGCTCAAGTCAGAGATTACTCCGAAGCGAACCTTCCAATATTTGTGATGAAGCTCAAATACTCGATTGTACTTGGAATCCCATGACTGAGAATACATGATGTATTAGTCAGCTTCGGCTTGTATACCCTACAGTTCAATAGCCAGTTTTGCAAAAAACAATATAGGAATCTAAAGACCACCGTTACTGGGCTATGTGCTATACTACCCCCAATAATCCACCTGACCTAGGTGGCACACCAGCCCATACACATCAATGCCGCTAATTCTCCTATGCCCCCTGCCCCTCTTATGCCCCCTGGTCCCCAAAAGCCTTTAAATATTAGCTTTATTGGGGCAGGGGCTTTCACTTACCTCACTAGGAGGCATAAGCTGAAGGCTTATACCCTGTCCATACATCAGGTGAACCTGGAGATTAATAAGACGCAGTCGAAGGAGAAGTGGAAGTCCATAATCTCAGATGAATACTATGAATTTATTGACTTGTTCTCAGAGAAGGCTGCAGAAAAGCTCGCACTCTACCGGCCATATGACCATACTATTCCACTGATAGAGGGTAAGACACCCCCCTATGGGTCCCTCTATAGAATGTCCTGGATGGAGCTGGAAGCTTTGAAGAAGTACTTGGAAGAAAACCTCAACAAGAGCTTCATCCGCCATAGCTCCTCACTAGCAAGTACTCTGGTGCTATTCGTCAAGAAATTGGATAACTCTCTTAGGCTATGTGTGGACTATCGAGAGCTGAATGAGATAACAGTTAAGAACAGGTACCCCCTACCTCTAATCCAGGAGACATTAGCCAGGCTTTCTAAGGCCAAATGGTTCACCAAACTAGATCTGAGATGGGCGTAAAACTTAGTATAGATTGCCGAGGGGGAGGAGTGGAAAACAGCCTTTCGAACTCGTTATGGCCACTTCAAGTACAATGTCATACCTTTTGGATTAACCAATGCCCTGGCTTCCTTCCAACACTTTATTAATGACACTCTATGAGACTTCTTGGATGTATTCTATATGGCTTACCTCAATGATATCTTGATTTACTCAGATACCCTAGTAGAATACAAGATTTACGTTCGGCAGGTATTGGAAAAGCTGGAGCAAGCCAGATTGTACCTCAAGCTCGAGAAATGCGAGTTTCATATGCAGGAGGTCAAATACTTGGGATTAATTATTACTACGGAAGGTATCCGAATGGCCCGTGCCAAAGTTTCTACTATCTAGGAATGGGAAACCCCAGCCAATTTGAAGGATATATAAGCCTTTCTAGGATTTGCTAACTTTTACTGCCAGTTCATCCTGGGATACTCAAGGATTACAGCACCCTTGATGGCCTTGATAAAAACGAAGGCACAAACTGGCTCAACAATAAAAAAGGCCTTCCAGTAGAATCCAGAAGTTCAGTTGGCCTTCTAGAACCTCAAGAAAGCCTTCTGCTCAGTACTAATCCTGGTCCATTTCAACCCCGACCAGGAGTGTGTGGTCAAAACCGATATGTCTGACTATGTCTTTGTAGGTATCCTGTCCTAGAATGACAACAACGGTATCCTCCACCCAGTGGCCTACTTCGCGAAAAAGCACTCCCCAGCCGAGTGCAACTATAAGATCTACGATAAGGAGCTGATAGCCATCGTATGAGCATTCAAGGAATGGAGGCTACACTTGGAGTCAGCCAAGGGGATTATCGAGGTGCTATCCAATCATAAAAACCTTAAATACTTCATCACCACTAAGCTACTTAACTGACGGCAGGCTAGGTGGTCAGAGTTCTTATCTCGGTTCAATTTCAAGATCAAATACTGGCCAGGAAAGGCTAGGGGGAAACCAGATGCCTTGACTAGGAGATCAGGAGATCTCCCTAAGGGGGGGGATGAAAGGCTAAAATACCAAAATCAGGTGGTATTAAAGCCCGAAAACCTTGATCTGGTAGCCAACGTCCTAGCTAAGGCTGATGCGGAAGCTGAGGCTAATGCGGAAGCTGAGGCTGATGCGGAAGCTGAGGCTGATGTGGAAGCTGAGGCTGATGCAGAAGCTGAGGCTGATGAGAAAGTTGAGGCTGATGCGGAAGCTGAGGCTAATATGGAAGCTGAGGCTGATATAGAAGCTGAGGCTGATGCGAAAGCTGAGGCTGATACGGAAGCTGAGGTTGATGCAGAAGCTGAGGCTGCTGTGGAAGCTGACCTCCAACAACTAGTGAGACAGGCTTACGAAGGAGACCCTCTAGTCAGGGAAATTATTGCTGTAGTAGATTCCGGCCAGCGCTGCCACCCCAAGATCTTCCTGGTCGAGTGTACTGTCCAGGAGGGCCTCCTATACTACTGGGAACAGCTCTATATACCAGAAGGAGGAGGGTTATGGCTGAGGCTGATCGAGGAGCACTATGACACCCTGGTGGCCAGTCACTCTAGAGTAGCTAAGACATTAAAGCTTCTGGCCAGGAAGTACACCTGGATTGACTAGCGGAAGGATGTAGAGCAGTACGTATGGAACTGCCACATTTATAAGCGTGCTAAACTTGTCCGCCATACCCTATACGGCACCCTGAAACCTCTGGACATTTCGGATCAGCCTTGGTCATACTTGACCATGGATTTCGTGATAGAGCTACCAGAAGACTTGGGGTTCAATGCCATCCTGATGGTAGTAGATCGGCTAATAAAGATGAGGTATATCCTACCTTGCCGAGACACCTGTTCGGCCCCTGAACTGGCCAACCTATACCTCAACAATGTGTTCCAGTATCATGGCCTCCCTGAATCCATTATGTCTGACTGGGGCCCTCAATTCACCTCGGACTTTTGGAGAGCATTCTGCGACCTTCTAGGTATTAGAGTATACTTGTCAACGGCATATCAACCCTAGACAAATGGCCAATCGGAGAGAATGAACACTATTATGGAGCAGTATCTGCAAGCCTTTGCCAACTACCAGTAGGATAACTGAGTTTCGTTGCTGGCCACCTGCGAATTTGCCACGAACAACCAGTTTTCAGAATCCTCTTAAACCTCACCTTTCCTGGCTAACTACAGTTGGCATCTCTGGTTCGTAGATACCCTAGTGCCCCTGCAAAAAGCCAAAAAAGATGCCCTGGCCAAAGAGTTCATAGCTGGAATTACTGAGCTCCACTCTACCCTGAAAGCTGAGCTAGGATATATGTAAGCCAGGTAAGCCGAGTATACCAACGGATCATGGTTACCAGCCCCCAGATATCAACCAAGGGACAAGGTGTGGCTCTTCAGCCAGCACTTCCAGACAGAATGACCATCTTGTAAGCTTGACCACAAGTTCCTAGGTCCATTCAAGGTGTTGGCCGCAGTGGGCACTTATACCAATCGATTGAGGTTCCCCAAGAATATCAAATGCCACTCGGTCGTTCATGTCTCCGAGATCGAGCCCACTGTAGAGGATCCCCTTCCAGGACAGAAACATCTCCCACTCTCTCCCGTGGTTATCGAAGGTGAGGAGAAATGGGAGATCGAGGAGGTACTAGATTTGTGAAAGAGATATAGGCGTTTGTAGTATAAGGTCAAATGGCTGGGGGACGAAGAACCGATCTAGCAACTAGCGGAGGACCTGGAAAATGGCCAGGACTTGGTCACCCTGTTCCACCAGTGTTACCCTCGGAAACCTTGCTCTACCCCATGATATTCTTATCGTCTATGAATTAGTTATTACCATTATTGTTATTGCTATTGTTGTCATGGTTATTGTTAGTATGTACTTCTGGTATTGGGGATATGTTATGAGTTATTGGTTATTAGTTTTATATGCCTGTTCATTTTGTTTGTTTGTTTTTTCCTTGCCTTTCACCTTACCTTTCATTATTGGGGCTTCGAGTCTAAAGGGGAGATAGTGCCACAACCGTCCCCTCCTAGCCTAGTTCTGCAAGTTCAACTCTTGTTATGCCTATTATTCCATATTGGTTATCATGGTTATCTCAGCTCCCGAGATAAAGGGTCTTGGAAACCTTATTCCTTCCAATGGCCTTGGCTAGCCAGGAAGAAAGCCTGTATATATAGTGCGCTCTCTTCGCCCTCTCGTTGGATCCCTATCTAATATCTTGTATACCTAATCTAGGATTTTGCTTCTCTCCACGCTGGTACACCTTCCTCGTGCACCCCCCCTCCACCTTTGCCTTGCCTCACCTTGGCCTTCGTCCTTGCTATCGCCTTCACCTTCACCTTTGCCTTCACCTGCTTTCCCTCTGCCTCACCTCTGCTCCCACCTCTGCTTCTGCCTCTGCCCCCTACTTCATCATACCCTTTGGTCCTTTCCCCCTCGAGCCCTGTTACAGATATGATCTTTTTCTTGACTTCTCTAATTCGTGACTGTCCTCTGAGCTCTTGATTTCTTGGTTACATAATATATATTCTTCTACTAGGAATGAAATATGCCCATAATGCAAGTATTATCATCTGTAAATATAGATGATACTCTGACTAATTCATAATACTAATACTTCCTATATATATAAGTACTTTAGTATATATATAGACTCCAGTTGTCTTTTACCTATACTTTATATTTGTAATATATTTATAGCTATCTTATATCTATAATATATTCTAATCTTCTTAGTATCTCTACTATACTACTATTATATTTAACCACTTTCATATATTAATATTATACTACTAATATATTTAACCCACTTCAGGTCTTACTACACTATAGAGTTATTGCAATTCAGGATTGCTATAGTATTCTCAAAAGTATATAGTATAATATAACTTTATTCCTAAGGCCAATAAATTTTAGCTACTCAGATAGTACTTATAGTAATCATAGAAAAGCGGAATTGCTACCCGAGCAATAACATCCACCTTTTTGGTACTGTATTATGGCAGAGTTAGTTAATATGGATTATTACACCATTACAGATCAGTACTAGGTCAAAAACTATAGTCAAATTGATATGGTTATCACGTCAATAGAGCAGTTGCGTTAGTTAGTTAAGTGATGGTAAGATAATCGTAACTTATTATGACGTGCCTCTTGTTTGCATTCAAAAGTAGCAAAGCGTCTATGACAAACCCCTGCTGCTACCTTTCCTCTGCAGGAAAGGTGACAGGCCTCTGTCGATGTGTCCGAAGCGCTTCCGGAAATAATGGAGTTTCGAATGCGTGCCGGAATCCTGGTCGGTGATCCCTTGCAAATCTTGGCACTTGCGCAAATTCGTCGCAATAAAAAGCGACGACGTCTGTCACCGTCAAGCGCCCAACGCTTCAACCATGTCGAAAGCACTGTCAAAAGTCACCAAAGCAGTCAAGGACAAACGTGAGCACAAGGGCGACTTTGTTCATCCGGGAAGCCGAGACCACAAGCGATTGAACCGTGCCGCCATTCGGGAGCAACGACTACGACAAACTCAAGCAAAGAGGAAGAACGCCAGGGATGGAGAATGTATGGTACCGCCACATCATTTGCCTATCTTCAGAAACCTGATTATTGCCTGCTTATCTAGTTAATCGACTCTATTTCTTCCAAGATGCAGTGAAAGAGCGCCAGCTACCGGTCTTCACCGAACTGGAGATTCATGAATTGATTGCGAGGTAAGCCTTGTCGGATCATCATTCTTTTATCTCGCCTTTCTTACGGGGAGTTTTAGCTTCATCCACCGAGATGATGACGAGCGAGAACGCCTGAGGAAGGAAAGGCGCCTAGGGCGACCACCCACAGCTAAGGAGAACTTATTGAAGTTGCGTTTGGAGAAGGAAGAAGGGGAATATCGAACAGGATTCCATATCCCAGACCTATCAGACGCAGAAAATGCCCAGAGGTTCACAACGTGGGATGGTACCCATGGTTCACTACCATTGATAAAATTCACACGCATAGAGAAGAAGGAATGAAACGGAGTTTATTTAGACTGGGACGTCATATTTAATAGTGTTCTTGGCGAGTATTGCATGAATACAATACAGGCAATCACAAACTTATGTACCGGGGCAGCTGCGGCTCCAACTAGGCCTTTCTATACAGAAACAACATTGCAGACCCAAGGGCTGCAATTTTATCAGTGACACTAAGGCACTGGCCTGAATCGTGAGCCATGCTGCTGCGTGGCGTAATTCTTCTCTTGTCCGCTCTAGCAAACCAGACTACTCTCTAGTTATATTTTACAATTATATCTTATCCCGTTGAATACTGTAGTGGAAGATCGTCGTAATCACGTGGTATGTAAATATTAGTTCCAGCCCTTGGCACTCGCACTCCCACTAACCGCTAACCTTTTCCATGAAATTTTGATCCTCCTCCACAAGCACAAACGAAACGTTTTTTATACCTCCATCTTCCCCCAAGATTTCGTGACAAATCCCCTCCACCTCTATACCAAGCTTCGTTTTCTCTTCTATTCTCATAATGTTTGCCGCACGCACATTTGGCCGTTTCGCTTCCCGAGCAACCCCGCTCGTCCGTCTCTCCGTCAGGTCCATATCCACAAGGACTCCCCGACTTGCCAATTTCGTTACTCCCAAGCTCTGTATCCCCTCTTTCCGAGGTGTTTCAAGGTTTTCCACCTCAATGGGCCGATTTGCAGATGAGGGATCAGGTACTTGTGAAGATTGAACAAGCCGACTGCGAATGCAATTGCTGATGGATTATAGTTGATACTGAGCTCATTGCCAAATTAGATGCCGAGTTGGAGTTGGAGAAGGAGATGAAGGGCTTTGAGGAAATGCCAGAGTCAGTGAAGTCGTTCTTAGAATCGGGAACATTCAAGGTACAACATTCGGTAGCCAGCCCCTCATGAACAATATACTAATATTGTTACTGCTATAGTTGAACGATAACCCAGGCCATGAGGAGGTTGAGCTTGTCAGGAAGTTTGGCGATGAGACGTACGATTGCTGCCCAATCCTCTGAGATTCCTGAGCTAAGAAGTAAATTCAGTATCCGTATCGAATTCTCCATCTCCGACTTGAATCTCATGAACAACGAACTGGATGACGGTGCCATATACGAGGACGAGTCCACCGATGCTCCGGAGGCAACTCAATCCGGCTCCAAGTCAGGCAAGGACAGCCGAACCTCTACTGAGCAGGATGAAGATGAGGAGTACATGGAAGAGGACAACGTCCCAGAGCCAAGTTTCCCTGCTCACTTGAGCATTTCTATTGAGAAGGTAAGCCAACATGCTCAAAGCCACCGAATTGGCCCTAGTCTTGGTAAAATACCCATCTAACACCACCCCATTTCTCCCATTATAGCCCATTGGAGGAGCCCTCAAGATCTCCGGCCTCGCTCAAGACGGCATGATTATCCTGCAAAACGTTATTTACCACCCTAATCCCAAACTTCTCAAGTTTAAGTCCGCTGAGAACGACTACCAGAGTGAGGGCTTGTACGCCGGACCGGAATTTGCAAACCTCGATGAAGATCTCCAGGTCCTTTTCGAGAGGTACCTTGACGAGAGGGGCATCAATACTGCTCTCGCCTTATTCGTGCCAGACTACATTGAATACAAGGAGCAAAAGGAATACCTCAGGTGGTTGGAGAGTAAGACACGCGATTACCTTGAGTTTGTACTCCATTTACTTTGGCTAACACGAATATTTCACAGATGTCAAAAAATTCATCGCTGTTTAGATGTAAAACTCCACTTATCGTAGGACAAGATACTATGGCTATAGTTAATGGACACTAAAATATAGAGAAGAACTGATTGGAAAAATGGGCTGGTTGGCACGGGGTTCATCTGCGTTTTTTAGTTTTTGATTTCTTGATTGATAATTTGCTGTGGCTAGGGCTTAACTGTATACTCACTTGTTTCTTCCTGGTATTGTAACTTTTCTCTCCTCCTTTACTTCAACTTGGAAACTCTCCCCTGCCACAGAATCCGACATGATCACCACTCCGCTCCCTAAATCTACCAGGGAATTTCCATGGTGCAGGCCATACCTGTCATTGTCCCTGTCTGCGGAGCAATAAACAATAAATCACGGATGGGAATTACGTACAAGAATGATTTGCGTGTCATGCATTTTCAGTTATATAATCCACTGATACAATTAAGGACAAACTCCTCTTATTTACTTCAATTACCAATAACCCCTTCTCCAGCCAATCCCAGTTCAACCCTCCCTCCTCAATCTGCCCAATTAACTCCCGCAGCCTTGGCCCCACTCTCCTTTTACTCGCCCACTTCTGCAACAACGTATCCACCAACCCTACTCGCTCCTCCTCCACTACCCTCTCCTCCTCCCTTATCATCGGTAGTCCAAGAACAAAATTGTATTTTTCTCCCTATCTACTGTCAAGCAATGCTTTACTAGGATCCTCAGCAGCTGGCCCCGTAGGTGCGCTTGGGCTATGCGAGTATAATAGGAAAGCCTGAGCTGGAAAAACGGAGAGAAGTGTACAGAAGTATAGCATGATAGTTGTATCTGATAGAAGGCAAGGCTATGTGTATTCAATGAATATAAATGCGTGATATGGTGATAGAGAGGGTATTTTGAATGAAGGTATGAAGAGTAATACTGTATTTGCCCACTCAAACTCTAAGTGAATTATTTCATATAGTCTGGTTTATTTCATACTCATGGAAAGTTTAGGTTGATGGAGATGGGAGGGGTTTTTTTTTTTTTAAAGAGTTTATATACTTATTAAGTTTAAGGCTATAAGGTAGTCCTGTTTTCTTATTTTAAAAAACTTAATATACCTATAGAAGAATAAGCCAACTATTAACTAAATTGAACTACAAGAGATTTACTACTTATATTATCTAAATAAAAAGATAAAATTTTCTTTTTTACTTTTCTTTATTAAAGTTATAAGATATAATTAAAAATATATTTTTATTAGTACTAAATCTACTATTATCTATACTTATTTTTCTATAATATTTTTGTTAGTATTCTACTAACTACTACTATAATATTATATATACTTAAGTAATAATATTAGTAATTATTAAACAATATAGTTTAAGTATATAAAAATTTCTAAATAATATTATATCTGATTATTTTTCNAAGATTCTCCAAGTTTTTGTTACTTCTTATTTAGTAATAATAAATTTTTAATAAGCTTTCTAGTTAAAGAAACTAATATAAAGGTATTTTATTTCTAATAAAAAAATATATAGAGAAAAATTAGATAAAAGCTATAATAGAAATATTATTTTAAAGAAAAGAAAGAAAAAATAAATAAGTTATAATAATAAAGGTATTTAAACCTAATTTTAAATACTATTTAAACTATTGTTTAAACAAATTTATTCAAGTAGATTAAATAGTTTATATATACTAAATTTTAAGTAAAAATAGTTATACTTAAACTGATTAAAAAGCCTCTTTAAATGAGCTATTTAAATAGTTTTTTAAATAATATATTAAAATTGAACTTAGCCTAATTTAGTATAGATATATTAGAGTAATTACTAGTCTTATACTAACTAGACTAGGAAATTGCTAGTAGCTAGTAGTAGTATATAAGTATATTATTAAATAAATATATTACTAAGTAAGTATATTACTAAGTATATTTGAAAAAGTATATATAAAATATGAAAGAGTCTTTAAGATAAGTATTAGCTAGTATTTAGTAGCTTTAATTTTATAGTAGGAGCTAGGTAATATAATAGATATAGTTATAGATAAATATAGAGAAAACAATAAAGATAATAATTTAAGTATAACTCTTACTATCATTATAATACTTAGTGAGATAGAAGATTTAAATAGTATAAGTTTACTTCTAAATAGTAAATGAGATTTAAAGAATAATACTTTTATCTCAATGAATTTATAAGGTTTTAGAGAATTTTAAATAAACTTGAAAGTTTATATAGGTCAAAAGGATCTTATTCTATATCTAACCTAATACAAGAATATATAAAAAATCTAGCATCTACTCTAATTGAGTATAGTTGTATTTAGCCTTAGTACTTAAGTGACTCAGAAATTAATAAGTATAAGCAGTCATTTAATTGACTGTTTTGTATAGTTGTAAAACAGGGTATTCAATATACTTAGAATGAGTAATATCACTTAACTTACTATTTAAAAAAAAATTATTTAAAATCAGGTTTCAATACTCTTAATAAATTCAAAAAGTATTATATTTTATTATAATGCAAGGCTAGGAAGAATAGGGGGTATACAAATTATTAAAGATATTAGGTAATATATTTCAATTCGATAGATTGGAAGTAATGACCTCACTTTCTTATATATTGTACCAAAAAGGAGAATATTATTATACTAGTAGTACTATCATAGTATACCTTTATTATTAATACTATAATATCAGTTTACAACTCAGATTTATTTCTAAATGTACTAGACAACTTAATTTTAGTAATATCATATAAGATTGAGTATGTATTGTAGAGTATAAAATATTTAGAATAGTTTTATTGATAATACTATTATATTAGTAAATATTATATAGAATTCTATTGACTTAGAAAGTATTATTCAGAATACTATTAACTTAGAAAGTATTGTTTAAAATATCATTAACTTAATAAGTATTGTTTAGAATATATTAACTTAATAAGTATTATAGAAGCTAAAATATTTACTATTGTATTGTTGAGAATACTATTATGATATAGGTTTCTTAGTGATATTATATCTAGTTATACACTATATGTACTCCTTATTAAAGTAGTATATCAAAAATTATATAACTCTGTATTATATAGCATAGATACTAGAATAATATAAGATAGTGATTTTAGTGATCACGGATAGCTATTTAATTTGTCTAGATCTATATATCAAGTAATACTATAGCTATACTAAAGATCATATATTGAATTTATCTATAGAATATAAATCCAAAGGACAATACTATAGAGGATAATACTATACTTCTTTAGACTTAGAATATCATATCCTACTAGAATCTATAAAGTAAGGTTTATAGTATAAAAGGTATCACATAAAAATAGCTTTATACATATAATTTTTGATCGAGAATATACATATATTTATAGTAGATATATTTTCTAAGTAGTAATAGTATATATATATACTTCTTTTCCTCGATTCTATTTGATCTTATACCATAACTATTATATAAAATAAGATATATAATATATAGGCATATATGAGGTAGAACATATTGTGGATATAACTACAGTTTAAATACAGATAGAAATATAAGAGATAGATAAGAATATAGAAAGTAAAGCAAGAGAATTGTAGAAATAAGATATAAGTGAACTATAGAAGTAAAGAGATAAAAGAAGTGGGAAGTAGCTAGTTCTAATAATACTTATATAAGAAAAAATATATACTCCTATTGATAAAAGTCTTGGGAACATAGAGTTATTATATTGAGGAGATAATATGAATAAGCATACTAATATTATAGAAGTTAAGAATTAAGAAGTAGAATTTACTCTCACTCATAGATAAAAGCCCTCAAAGAGCAAGAGGTAAGTAGATTAGGTAAAAAATATAACTTGTAATAGCTATAAAGTCAATCAATATACTATATGTATACTCAGAAAAGTAGTAATTAGTAAACAGACCTAGAAGTTCGTAATATATGAAGTGAAGACATACACTAGCATCATATATGTAGCACTTACTATATATATAATGCTATTATTATAACGTGTAATAGCTATAAAGTCAGTCCATATACTATATACATATCTAGGAAGATAGTGATTAGTAAACAGACCTAAAAGTTAGTGATATATAAAGTGAAGACCTACTCTAGTATCACACATGTAGCACTCACTATATATGTAATACTATTATTATAACCTATAAGTACCATGAAGTTAGTCAACATGCTATGAGCATGTTTAGGAAGTAGTGATTAGCTAATAGACCTAGAAGTTAGTGATATTATCACATACATAGTATCTACTATATATATGATGCTATTATCATAACCTATAAGGACTATGAAGTTAGTCAACATACTACATCAGAAAATATTTAGATTGCATTGTGTACACACCATATATATAATGCTAATTTGCAAAACTACATGTTATATTAAGATCTCAATCTTGCAATACAGTTTTACCTAATACTGATACTCACAATTCCAGGCTCTCTTGCACTCCCCAAATTTGTAAGTGGATGCTATGTACCTTCTTGTCAATATCTTCCTCTCTGCTGACTTATTTCCAACGTCTCCCTACCCTCTTCCCTGTTCTCAATATCACCCTCTTTACAAATCCGTTCTATATACTCTATTACCATACTCAATATTGTTATTGTAGCCTCATTACCTATGATCTTCTCAGAGCTAAATTGCATTCCTTCACAGTAGTAATGTATAAGGAAGTTATATTTTATATACTTATATAAAATGTATCTCCTGTACAACTCTAATCTTAGCTAGTGGAATCAACTATTTACCAGCATGGTACTTATAACAAATACTATTATTTAAGGCTGGCAACCAAATAGTATTGGTATTAAACTCATATAGTTCATTTATTAATAAACGTGAGTTATGTATAAGTTTCTATTAGGTTCTGTTGTTGATTTCAAATCATATATGAGTTAGAGACTGAGTACTGCTACTGCACTACCTCAATTCTGACTCACCTCTCTGTGGAAAATTAGTATAGATACCACTTCATTCTCCTAAGGAATGGGAGGGACAGACTTAGTCAAGTAGAAGCTAGGGGAGCTAGATATCTACCTCAATAAATAAAGTATTGAACTGCTATATTCTAAGACCCATTATGAGTCTACCTCTCTCTATATGTTAGTAACAAGTTACAAGCCAGCCGGGCTTAACTTCTACACCTAGAGTGACATCAGAATATGAGCGGGTAACAAATACTTCAAGCAGAAACTACAGGTTCCTGTGCTTCTATAGTTTGCTGCAAGTGGAACTCCAAGTATTGCCGAAGGCAATAGGAACTAGTCAGAAAAGTATGCTGACATTCTTTACACAATGGCTACAATACTTGTTTTTCCCTTCCTTGAACAGTGCATTAGTTCTATGATGCTACCTGCATTTTATACATTTCCAAACTTGTTATTTTATTCTTACGGTAATCTAAAACTAGCTAAATACACAAATCGAGTACACATCGTGCGTGTCTAAATAAGTTTTGTAGTAACCATCCAAATCTGCCCTATGACCACTGTCTAATCCACTCCTGCATTCTGGTGCAAATCAGCCTAGAATCAAGCGAGCAAATGAGCATAGAATCGAGCTAGCAATTGGTCTAGGATTGAGTGAGCAAGTCACTAAGAAGTCAATGAGCAAATGACCGAGCAAATAAACGAGCAAAATAGCCTAGAATTGAGCGAGCAAGTCAGCGAGCAAATAAGTGAGCAAATCAGCCTAGAATTGAGCAAGCAAGTCAGCGAGCAAATAAGCAAGCAAAACAGCCTACAATTGAGCGAGCAAGTCAGTGAGCAAATGAGTGAGCAAAACAGCGAGCAAATAAGTGAGCAAAACAGCCTAGAATTGAGCGAGCAAGTCAGTGAGCAAATGAGCAAGCAATTAGCCTAGAATTGAGTGAGCGAATCAGCCTAGAATTGAGTGAGAAAATAGTGAGCAGTTAAGCAAGCAAATCAGCCTAGAATTGAGCAAGCAATTGAGCGAGCAAAACAGCCGAGAATTGAGTGAGTAAAACAGCCTAGAATTGAGGGAGCAAATTAGCATAGAATTGAGTGAGTAAATCAGCCTAGAATTGAGTGAGCAAAACAGCATAGAATTAAGGGAGCAAATCAGCTGAGAATTGAGCGAGCAAATTAGCCTGAAATTTAGTGAGTGAATCAGCCTGGAATTGAGGGAGAAAACAGTCTAGAATTGAGGGAGCAAAACAGTTGAGAATTGAGTGAGCAAATCAGCCTGGAATTGAGCAAGCGAATTAGCCTAGAATTGAGCGAGAAAACAGCCTAGAATTGAGCGAGCAAATCAGTATAGTATTGAGTGAGCAAATCAGCTAAGAATTGAGGGAGCAAACAACCTCTATATAATGGTGTAAATAAGCATAGAAATTAATGCGTACACTATGAGTAGTATACCAAAGGAACAAGAGGAAAAAATCTCTAAGTCCCAGGCAGCCATACTTTTGATGTAGGGTACCGCGTGCCCCCTATTGTCGCGTTCCCCCTAATATTCAATTCAGTTCCTGCAGTCTCAGAACCAGTTCCCACTGTCTGCAGAGGAGCCTCTGCTGTCTAATAATCAGCTTATACCTAGTGTTGGAATAATCCCTGTAGCATCAGGTTGGAGCTCCTCCAAGTATTTGGACCACCTAGTACAGTAGAGGAAATAGCTGTATGGGGTAAATATTAACATAGACAGGATTGTGTTGGTAAAACACCAAATTCTATTGGGAATGAACTGGATTCTGTCAGTAACAGACTGGATTCTATTGGTAATAGACTGAATTATGAAGAGTGAATCCTAGGATTATGATTGTAGTGGTCTAACAGGATTATAGTAGATTTGGTAGAAAGTAGTATTAGTAGTAGGCAGCTAAAGAATTAAGAATATCTATGAAAATATTTGCAATGTAGACAATGAATATGTATCGAACTCTCAGAATGCGATCATATGTAAAGAGAACTCGTTAGGAACAGGTTACAAGGATATATACTATTGAAAATAATATAGAGCTAACTTATAAGGAAATATGGAGAATGTGAGTACAATATAGTTGGTAATATATATAAGGAGGATCTGTGTAGCTGAGCATTGCTAATACTAGCAATAGTAAAATAATAAATCTAACATTACAATACCTACTAGCATATTACAATGTTTAAGAATTTTTGCTAATATGTAAGCATATACAGAAAGTAATGATTAGCTAATAAACTTAGAAGTTAGTGATATCATTATATAGGTAGAACTTACTACATATATAATATTATTATTATAACTTGTAAGTACTATAAAGTCAGTCAATATACTATAGACATACTTAAGAAGTAGTAATTAGCTAACAAACCTAGAAGTTGATGATATCATCATATATATAGTACTCATTATATATATGATGCCATTATTATAACTTATAAGAGCCATGAAGTTAGTCAATATACTATAGACATGCTCAGAAAGTAGCAATTAGCAAATAGATCTAGAAGTTAATAATATATAAAGTGAGGATATATTCTATTATTATATATATAGTACTCACTATATATGTAATACTATTATTATAACTTGTAAGGACTATAAAGTCAGTCTATAATACCTATAAAGTTTGTCTACTTTCATTGGAAAGCTATAGAATATACTTATATCTTACTTACTTCTTCTTCTAAACTCTTAAGTTCTACTTCTTAGACCTTGATATATACTGAAAATAGTTCTGTCAAGAGACTATAAAGATATGAACAATATATTAGAGTTTCTAGAAATAAGTAAGATAGAAATGTGATAGAATTAGATAGCAAACTCATATTAGCTAGGATAAGCCTTACTCTACTCATAAGATAGAGTAAGGTAGAGAAGTCAATATAAGTAAACTGATTAGACCTAAGATATTAGTACTTTATAGACTAAAAATATACATATAATAGTGCAATAGATATAGCCTTATTAGCCAGGCAAGGTCAGAATTATTATAAAGATAGCTTATATCTCAATCAGTATTTGTCTGTAGATCAAGTAGAGTAGTTTATATAAGCTTAGAATTTGATATAAGGTATATGGTTGAGTGTCTTTATATAGTATTAGGTTGAGAATATATAGTTGCATTGAAGTTAGAAGAAGAGGGCAATGAAACCTTTTATAAAGAGCATATAGGGTTACAAGTATCAATAAGCTTAGATTTTAGAAAATCCCTATCAGAGCTTATTTAAGATTATAGATAGTTTAGTCATATTTAATAAGCTAAAACAAACTATAACTACCCTACTATTATATGATATCTACTACTAGGACAATATAGTTTATTTGTATTCCTTAACTAACACTATAGTATATAAGACCCTCAAAAGATCTACTAAGTACCACTTAGAGTAAAAGTTTATACAATATCTAATTCTTGTATTACAAAGAGGAAGTCAGATAGAAATAAGGACAGAAGTCTAACTAAGAATATCAGACAACAATAATAAGCTATACTAGTAATGTAATAAGGCATTAATATAAGAGAGAGTATAGGGTCACTTACTATAGGTTCAAAACATTTAAACTACTTGACAATAGGATATAAAAATAATATTATGAGTGCTTTCTACATGGAAAGTAGTTCACTCTCTTGTAATGAAGATAAACTAGATATGAATAAAGATGATAGAAATAGAGAAAAGGACAATAGAGGTGATAATTCTACAATTAAAAGTAATGAGTTAAATTATTATCATTTCAATATAAGTACTTACTTCTTATATTTACCTGTAAAGATATTTGTATTTGCATAAATAAATAGTATTGGATACTCATAATTTGTATACAGATACCTATTGGAGTCCAGAAATATCAACTATAGTACATACTCAATTATCCCTTTTATCCTGCTGGAAATGGGGCTTGTAAGCTACCAATTTGTTGAAAATGCTATCAGTATGATAATAAAAAATTAGCAAAAGTTTTTCTGAATAGTACTGAGGTATTTCATCAGCAACCAATATATTTACGTCAGGTATGTCAGACGCACTGGACGCTCTATAGTAAAACTCAACGTTGTGACGCAACCTTATTACCCCTGACGTACTGAACGCAAAGTATACCCTCCTAACAGTATTAATGGAAGTCTTAGTTTCCCTCCCTTCTCGTGATTGAAGCATTGTCCGCTGCTTTCTTAATTATACATCTTACTTTATTCCTTTATGAATGGAGTCCTAATTTAACTTGGTATTCCAATGCGAAGGGTTTCTTAGCATAAGCGCGATAGCGCGACTGCGACTGCGACTGCGCTTGTTTTTCACTGGCGCTTGCATTTTATGCATTTTCCAACTTGTTATTATATTCTCATGATTTAACCTAAAACTAGCTAATTACAAGCGCCTAAACACTGCCCCATGAAGGCACCCCAAATTCTGATATCACCGTCCTCGTGCCATTATCATCCCTATGCAAATAGCCCTAGAAGTCAGCGTCCAAATAGCCCCATATATCCAACCGTGCAAATAGCCCATATATCCGACCGTCCAAATAGCCCTAGAAGTCAGCGTCCAAATAGTCCTGGAAGTCAGCGTCCAAATAGCCCCATATATCTGCGTGCAAATAGCCCATATATCCGACCATCCAAATAGCCCTAGAAGTCAGTGTCCAAATAACCCCATATATCCAACCGTACAAATAGCCCATATATCCGACTGTGCAAATAGCCCTAGAAGTCAGCGTACAAATAGCCCCATATATCCAACCGTGCAAATAGCCCATATATCCGACCGTCCAAATAGCCCTAGAAGTCAGCGTCCAAATAGCCCTAGAAGCCACCGTCCAAATAGCCCATATATCCGACCGTCCAAATAGCCCTAGAAGTCAGCGTCCAAATAGCCCCATATATCCGCGTGCAAATAGCCCATATATCCGACCATCCAAATAGCCCCAGAAGGCAGTGTCCAAATAGCCCTATATATCCAACCGTGCAAATAGCCTATATATCCAACCGTCCAAATAGCCCTAGAAGTCAGCGTCCAAATAGCCCTAGAAGTCAGCATCCAAATAGCCCTATATATCCAACCATGCAAATAGCCCATATATCCGACTGTCCAAATAGCCCTAGAAGTCAGCATCCAAATAGCCCTGGAAGTCAGTGTCCAAATAGCCCCATATATCCGCGTGCAAATAGCCTATATATCCGACCATCCAAATAGCCCCAGAAGTCAGTGTCCAAATAACCCCATATATCCAACCGTGCAAATAGCCCATATATCCGACTGTGCAAATAGCCCTAGAAGTCAGCGTACAAATAGTCCATATATCTGACCGTCCAAACCAGCCTAGATATCCATGTGCAAATGAGCATAGAAATGACCGTCCAAACCAGCGCGTACAAATTAGCATAGAAATGACCACCCAAACCAGCCTAGATATCCACGTCCAAATGAGCGAGCAAACTAGCCTAGAATCGAGCAAGCAAATGAGCCCAAAATTGAGCGAGCAAATGAGCCTAGAATCGAGCGAGCAAATCAGCCTTGAATCGAGCTAGTAAATAAGCCTAGAATCGAGCAAGCAAATGAGCCTAGAATCGAGCGAGCAGATAAGCCTAGAATTGAGTGAGCAGATAAGCCTGGAGTTGAGCGAGCAAATGAGTCTAGAATTGAGCGAGCAAACCAGCCTGGAATTGAGAGAACAAATGAGTAGGAAAATGAGTGAGCAAATGAGCGAGAAAATGAGGAATGAACAGGAGAAAAGCTCTAAGTCCCAGGCGGCCACACCTTGGAAATAGGCACTTGCCGTGCCGTGTCTTGCTGCCAGCCCACTGACTGGTGCTGTCTTAAAACCAGATTACATGTCTTACCTACAATCATCCCACCACGTCGGTTGGAGCTCCTCCTGCGCTGGAGGAAACCTAGTACAGAGGAGGAAAAACCCATATATGGGAAACAAATGAGAAGGTAAAGGTAAATTTTGGCCTCGATATATTGTTAGATATTGGTTGTTTTCAAGCTTTTACCAGCACTAGATATCTGTGTTTTTCTGCATTCGCAGGCTCTAGATATTAGTAGTTTTCAAGCATTCGCCAGTGCTAGATATCGGTGGTTTTCATGCTTTGGCAGGCTCTAGATATTAGTAGTTTTCAAGCTTTCACCAGCACTAGATATCGGTGGTTTTCATACTTTCATGGGCTCTAGATATTGGTTGTTTTCAAGCTTTTACTAGCACTAGATATCGGTGATTTTCTGCATTTGCGGGCTCTAGATATTAGTAGTTTTCAAGCTTTCCCCAGCACTAGATATCGGTGGTTTTTATGCGTTTGCCGGCTTTAGACATTGGTGGCTTTCATAATTTCGCCAGCTCTAGATATTGGTGATGCACGGGGTGCAGGCCATATATTTTGATGACGTGCATGGGACGGGCTGGCGGTAGCAAGAATTTGGTGATGCACTAGAGACAGCAAGAATTTGGTGATGCATGGGGTGCAGGCCATATATTTTGAGGACGCGCAAGGGGCGTGCGGAAGGCAACAAGAATTTGGTGAGGCACCAGGTGCAACTAAAATCATCCATGCATTGTGATGCAGATTTTTTTTTGCTGATGTTAACTACCTCATGAGAAACTCTTGCAAACATTTTGCAAGATACTTCTTTATCATGGACTGGAATGTCATAGAGCTAATAGATTGTTGTACCAATATGTCAGGGGGAGTGGACAGAAATAGTGATATCTTTTATGAGGTATATACTAAACAGATATATGCATACTAGGTGAGAGCATTTCTAGGCTTTCTATAACTACATGCACTGCTAACATATCTCCCAGGTAAGTAATGGAGCAAGTTCAATGAATAAAGGTAAGTGTATTGTACTAGCCAATTATGAGCACGCATAACTGACTACTCTTACAGAATTATCTAAGCGATTGATATAAGAACTACTATATATCAATATAGGTGCTACTATATGACAGATATATGCACACTAGGTGAGAGCATTTCTAGGCTTCCTATAACTGCATGTACTGCTAATATATCTCACAAGTAAGTGACGGAGCAAGTTCAATTAATATTTGATAAAAGTGAGTATGTTGTACTGGCCAATTATGAGTATGCATAACTGATCTCTCTTATACATCAGCAAAAATTTTCTTGCGTTGTAATGCACTACCAAGCATTGCAAAGTCATTTTGTCTTATAGTCATTGCCTGCGTTGCCAACTCTAAACTGCTTACATCTTTCTTTTGTACATTAGCAACTTCAACGCGTCCGTTTTCTCCTTCTGCCGTCCAATTTGCTCGCCAACCGCCCCGTCGTCATTACCAACGTGCACTATTATTTACTTACCTACTTTGTGCCCCTAACATCATGCTTGAAATTTACCAAGTACTCTTATGCGTCCAATTTGGCATATCCATTTTGTTCAACAGGCTAATGTAGTATATATAACTATCTATACTATCTATCATTCATCTCATTCCACACATGGTAATCTACCCTATTATTTACTATCCACTTTCGCTCAGGCTCCACTGGTATTAAATGTACAGCTCCTTCAATTAAACGAAGCCATACAATTGTCTGCCCTCCTCCACGTTTAAATTCCTGGACGTATGACATCCCTTCTGGGCCATGTGGCGTCGCATTCCCCACCCAGTCTAGCAACATAACATGTGCCAATTTGTACAACTCATTGTTTGTTCCCCGTACTGTAAATAATGCACTCAAAAACCCTACTACTCAACTATTGTAACTCTTCAAAGCATCTGTAACAGACGTAGGCCATAATCTCATGGACTCTATACGTACCCAAACCGTATCCTTCCTTGCCTCCTTTCCCCACCAAATCTTCCCATCAGTCGTACGTATATGCTGCAGTTGATAACTGTTCTTCTCATCAATATCCTGGTCTGGTACTGGAATTTCAACCGCATTGTACGCTTGCACCTCCGCATTCAATAAAATCCTCTCTGCGTCCGATGCTGGGTAATCTGACATTCTACAAACATTGTCCTCAAAAAACTGATGTAAATGTTTCCCAATCTCGGGAACCAAAAACTCATCTGCAATACCTAACAGATTGTTCATTATCTTCACCCAACGCTTGCCTTGCAGTATTATAAAAATCTTCGTTTGTTCTTCCACAATCAACTCCACGCCTTTTCGTTTCGGACGCAGAACGTCTTTCAACCTCCCCTGAATTGCCGGATTCTCCTCTGCCCATGCTGCCATTTCTAATTCCCTCACGGCGAAATTATGTGATCGGCTATAACCCTTAATGACTTGCGGGATACTGTCAACGTGATTACTTCGCCGGTATGCGTCCTTCAATTGTTTATGCGAAGTCTCACAAACCTCCGTTGAAAATTGGGGCAAGCTGCCATAGCGGGAGATTTGGTCAGCCCAGTGCATCATTATATGGATCTTAGGAAAATTGAAATGTGAATCCTCCACCAGAACCTGATTAACTAAGTATGCACGTTCTTCCCTATCTTCTGCCGCATCATGAGCCTTTTGTGCTGCTGTGTGTCCGTTTGCATCTACCTCAAGATTGCGACTTCGATTCCGTTCCGTTAGCTCTTTGGACACCATATCTGCTCTAGCTTTTGCAGCTTTGCTAGCTCGATATTGTAAAAAAACGTCCTTCGTAGCATGGAAGCATTGCAGATATTCCCGTATATATCCTATGGTACTATCTATATAACTTCGATACTTGGACAGGAGCGCAAAATCAGTCAAGTATTGCACACAAGTGATTGCTTTCTTGAAATCTCGCTCTTGGACTCCTGTCAGATGTAGTGTGTCTGTCTTACGGCGTAAAGCAGCTGTGAAAACCCCCAAAATAACTCTCAGAATTGATCGCATTTCCTTGCTGGAGAGTTGGCTCAAAAGCCTATATGATTTGCACGGGACATGATTGCCAGGGTAACGAGGCAGTGAACTCCAGATATTATCGAATGCAGGGAGTCTGTTATGGCTCTCTAAAAATCCCTTGATCCATTCCATCAAATGTTGCAGATTCCCCAAGAGCATAGTATGAAGGATATCTGATTGAATGAGTTCTTGTGGGGCCACACCTTTTATCGTCCATAATGCATTTTCCATAAATTTCACTCCATTATCATGAAGACCTTTTGCGTCCGATTTGCCAACTCATTCTCGATATTTTTCACTGTTGCGCATAGGATATTCCTGGAACCGGCCCAGTTGTTCCTGAGGACATTCACATATTGGACACCTGGTAGCGTAAATCCCATGTATTGTGGCATTTTCCATATGGTCTGCAAGCCAGCCAGCAACTCAGAAATAACATTTCCTGATTACCTCGTCAGCACACTTTATCTTCTGCCCATCTTGTGCAGCATCCGATAATGGATGCAAAATGAACCTGAGTAGATCATGCAAAACCTGAATTGCCTCTTGCTCTTGTTTCTCCTCCGACCAGCCAGGGATTTTTTTGACTCGCTTGGGACTATGAGGCAGTAGGGCAACCGGTATCCAGGCATGAGATGTGGGTTTATTTCGAACTCTAGACTTGATGTTGCCAATACTCATATATATAGGCCACACTTTGCCATCACCAGAAAAATTTGTCAGGTGGGTGGCATTGGATGCAAAGAGTACAGGAACTAACGTAGCACCCACTGGGAATGTCATCTATGATCTAAAGTCAACAACCAAATTACTGCCAAATGTAGTACCCAGATGTCACCAATGGGGCAATTGCATACCTGTGTATCCCACCACCATGATGCAGTATTCATCTCTGTATAAACCCTCTCCTGCTGTGCGTCGAAGTGCCTGACCGGAGTCCAGCTCATGTGTGCTGCAAAGGACTTTCGACGTAGCAAGTACTTTAACGACCCCAAAATGTCCCGGTACCAAAACTCTGTATTTTTGGCCAGGTTGAAGTCTACGAACCCATTCTTCCAGGGTGGATCGGTGATCATTTGGTCAATCTTATAATACAAGGTGGAAGCGGATCGGAATGAAAACCTCGAAGTACCGTCCGTCCTAGTCTTTTCTGTGTCCGTATTTTGCCCGAGGAAGCCATCCTTGAAAAATATATCAATCTGAGCCTTTAGCACACGGGTTTCATATAGAAATCTTGCAAGTTTGAAATCTAGGGCATTTTGGAAGGGTTGAAAGAAATTGTACATTGGTTGCCTTTGTACAATTGAGGGGTATACTGAAATAACTTTGCCTTCTTCACGGTCCGCAGGAAAACATATAGTGTCTGCTGTGGGATTGACTGTATCGGTCTGTTGATCCTCCGTATCTGAATTATCAGTGTAATCATAGATAATTTCTTCTCGCTG
>ML121612.1:145442-158059 GCA_003788615.2 Terfezia boudieri ATCC MYA-4762 | reverse complement strand
TTGCATTGGCAGCGACGGTCAGAACATAGACCTTTGCATTTGCAGCGAACTATAGATCCAGCAGAGGCAAGACGTGCAACTTCATGCAGTGACTTCGGTTTTTGACTTTGCCATTCCAATGGAATAGACTCAAGATAGGCTGGTCTACTCGGAGGCATATGCACATGGTGGAGTTGCAGTGGGATCCATGATGGAATAGTTCGGGGAAGGTAGATCTATGGCTTAGCAGTGTATATAGAAGCTCCAGCGTTTGCAATATATAGTGTATACCTCTGTGCATTTGCCTAGCCACTATAACTGTACTTTCCCTGCGCCCAGTAGATGTAGTAATGCCATGACGAACCAGACTAGCCATGACGCATGCGTCGTTGCAGGGCCATTACGGCGCCGAACCTGTCAGGGACGGCGTTGAGGCGTGAGCCGCAGAGTGTTCGCGTCCCTAACTGGCAGCATGTCTATCCTGGCGTACAGGACGTGAGACGTGCACAAGGAAAACTCCCGTCGTTCCTGATGTAGTCTCGATAACTACATATGTGATATTTAGGCCATCCCGCAATGGCCCGGTCCATACCGGTATGGACTGCAATCTCGCAACGGCCCGGTCCATACCGGTATGGCCCCCCATACCGGTATGGACCGGGCAATACCGGAACGGCCCGGGCCATACCGGTATGGACTGCAATCCCGGAACGGCCCAGAACATATACATATAGTATATATTGATCTGAGTATAACTATAGAACCGTTATTCGGATTGTTCTGAAACTTAAACCGTAGCTCCCTCAAGGGTCTATGGACGTTCCATAAGAGTTAGAACTATCTGTGATAATTCTTTACTCCTCCGAGGTTCATACCCGTTACTAATACTTATCCTATAGATAAGTATTAGAAACGTCTGCACCATACTACTATGAGTGTATCTAGAGTCCGCATGGATATTCTAGGGTCGTTCTATGTAGGCACAAGTACCTATGGTAGGGCTGGATGTCACCCCGTGACAAATACTCAGGTAGACGTTGTTGGTACTGAGACTGTTGTTGCAATGTCTGGGTCAGGTGAAACCGCTGTTGGAGATGGAGTGTTCTTTGAAGAGTTGGCGGTTATTGAGGAGGCGATTCGTGAGCCGTGGGATTATGACAATTGGCTAATTGAGCCGATTGTTCCTGGGACTTGGGGTGCCGGTTTTTCTATGATGTACCATGTTTATCGATATAGTTGTGGGACTAGTTGCCAGGAGTGCAAGTGGATTTGTCGAGTATACTGGGAAAAGTGTATGGAACGAGGGTGGAATTGTTTAATGTGGAATACCACTGCTCGTTAGAGCTCTGCTTAGCTTGTGTCTAAATCTTTCTTTTAATATACTGCAGTTGAGAGTCTGATGTCTCGTTGAAGGAATATGTTGTTCTAGCTAGTAGTTGTATTCGATATCGTTGATATAAAGTTGGATTGATTTACACTTGCGTGAGTGCAATATAAAGTATCTTAAGGTTGATTAGGCCTTGGATGTAGAGGGTTTATTTAATAAAGATTAACTTTGGATATTAAAAAAAATGTAATGAATGATACTAGATAGTAGTCATTTGGTACCATTTATACAATCTATATCCGCTTGGGGACGGATGTTTGTGTATGCCGGTTCTGCTGAAGGATTGACTCAGAAGGCTAGGTTGATTTCTAAGAGGGGGTGTTCCATAAGGAACAATAATATAACAGGTGTAATCTTCGTTTGTAATTATACTATCTATCTGATCGCTGCTGTTCGGGTTGTCTCAAGACTGATAGATTCCAGAGAGAATCCAGCGGCCTTTATATAGCTGTTCAGAGACCCTAATGACTAAGGAAATACATAATGATGGTTGGCACACCTGCCGAGGAGGGTGTGCCATACAGGAGGGTGTGGGGCCCAAGAGGGTGTCCACGAAACGGCAAGTTCCATGGAATTTACCATGGCAAATTCCGTGGTAGTTGAACTACCGAATCCGGCAGTTGTTGAGGGTGGACGAAGGCTATCTCTTCGACCGTGAATGCTAGTTACATAATAATGCAATAAATATAGAAAATACATGATATGAAATACAAGACAATAAGCTTCCTTATTACACTTACAGGTGTGGATGCCTAAGGTACGTGCTTACGGCACCGACAAATAAAGTAGGACCTCAGGGCGCCAGGCAGGACTTCAGGCGCTGACACACAAGGCAGGACCTCAGGGCGCAGAGCTTCAGGGTATAGTACCATGGTGTGAGCATGGCGTCAAGGCGCAGAGCTTCAGGGTACAGCGCCGTGGCGCTAGTAGCACAGAGTTTGTGTCCATAACTGTCAGAATGTCTTGGCTAGCGTAGCGGGCGTGAGATGTACGCAAGGCATTCTACCGTTGTTCCTGATGTATATGCAGACATGGGATAATACTTATTGTTTAGGTTAGTAACCTGTAACAACGAGGGCAGATAGCACCTGCGTTTACAAAAGGTGTGGATGGCATAACACTTAGAATTAATTAATTAGAAAGTGACAGGTATGGCGCATGTCGCCAAAATATTTTATCAAAGAATATCTACACCCACCGCTCGTTATAAATAGTACTAGTAGTTCCCAGTTGAATTTGATTCTACTATCTAGAGTATTCAAAAGTAAGAGCACCTCGAGTATACAAAGCCTACAAAGTTCTAAATCTAAGTTAACTTTACGTGCAAGCGATATCGGATTTATTCTATCTTGTGAAATAAGATCTTTCGTGAAGAACTATTGGGGAATTGAACTTTACTGCTATAGGATATTATTCTGTATTGCGGAATAGTGATCGTTGCAGCAGACAGAGTACGGCCATTCTATTTTGTAGTTGCAAGAGCGCTATAAGTGATAATAGGGCCCCCATGACAATTACGCACAAATAACATTCCAGCCGACAACTTCCCATATAAACATACATAAACCCCCCCCAAAAAAATCTACATCTTAGTCCTCCTGGTCCTCCTGATTCTCCTCATCCTCCTCATCCTCCTTGTCCTTCTCATCCTCCTCACTATCCTTGTTCTCCTCCTCTCTGTTCTTTTCCCTATTCTCTGCCTCTCTGTACTCCTCCTCCTCGTCATCCTCCCCATCTTCTGCATCTAGATTTACCTTCCTAGCATCCCAGCTCCGTGACTCCCCATGTAGATCATCAACTTCAAAGGTATGGACTCCTATTATTTGTTCTGCGTCATTGTAGCTCAGCTTCTTCCGTGCCATACTGACCTCCTTATCAACTATAGCCGTGATTTGTTGAAATACAGGTATATGAGAATATACTGTAGACAACAGGCAGCAGGATTCAACCAAGTATCTAATGAAGGAGAAAAGGAAGAACGAATCTAATAGGCGTATTGAGGAGTATCGTATTTGGCAACTTTTTTGAGTATTAGTTTACTCAAAACCTACATCAAGATTAAAAGAGCAGATTGAGAAAGAGTTGTAAATGCATCTTTCTCTTTAACAGACGCATTTTCAGAGGGTTTTATGCTATCAATGACTATGGTAGAGGTTCCTAATCTACGGAATGCCATCTTCATAGTATCAGCCCAATCCTCATAGTTGGATTGACCAACTAGGGGATCAATATTATCGATTTTGACTGCAGCTTGGCGAAAATCTTTGGGGATTTTGAAGGTAATAGGAGGAACTGGTGCTTGTTGTTGTTCGACCAGATTAAGGATATCTGGTGACTGTGATTGAGCCATTGTAGATGTATTCAAGTGTTGTGGTTGAGGTTGAGCAATCTGGACTCATAACCTGTTGAAATACAGGTATATGAGAATATACTGTAGACAACAGGCAGCAGGATTCAACCAAGTATCCAATAAAGGAGAAAAGGAAGAACGAATCTAATAGGCGTATTGAAGAGTATCGTATTTGCAGGAAGTTGAACAATTTCCCAAAAAGGGTATCTTTGATGTTGTTGTCTTATCGGTACTTTGTATGTTGATTTTGCTTGAATACAAGTTATGCATTCAAATTGATGAGGAATAGGAGGTATAATATCTCCGTCATGGTAAACTGTTAGATCGATTTTTGATGGATGTCCTAAAGCATTATGCCATTGTTGAAATGTATTTTGAAGTGCCATATATGCAGTTTCAACTGGTTTTGGTACTTCAATAATATGTGGAAGATTGTTATGGAACTTTGTAACAAGAACTAGATTTCTATTCTTTGTATACAAGTGACCATAATCTCCACTCGCTTCCCATATAAAGCCTTTAGAACGAACTGAATTCCATGAAAACAAGTTATGACAAAGAGTTGGGACATATAAGACATTTTTAAGTGCAATTGGATTAACTGAGCCATTAGGAAGCAAACAATTCAAACGAACTGTGCCAATCCCTTCTGCTAATAGGATACTTTTATCTCCTATTTCTACAGTTCCATAATGCGGTTTGATTGTGTCAAATTGTCCTATATTATATGTTATATGAGAACTTGCTCCAGAATCAAATTTCCAGACTAGGAGAGAAGAAGAACTAACACTTGCATCATAGGCATGATCCATAGTTATATGTGCAGATTCTTGTATTGGCTGTTGTTTCTTAGCCTCTTAATCCTTTTTAAGACGTCTACATTCAGTCTAATTATGACCTTCAAATGGAGTCTTATTATGTTTCTTGCAATAAGTACACCACTTAGCTGATTTAACAGTTTCAGTAGACTCTTTTGCATTAGAATTGGTATTTCTTTTGCGTTTTTTAGACGCTGGAGCTTTAGTTGTTGTTAAGGCACTATCTGTTGTATTAACCAATTGATGGTTAGCAGAGAGACTATAGAGTCTTGACTTTAATTCTGCATAAGATAGATTGTCTTTAGTTGATAGATTATCAACTGGATTTGGATGATACTTGATAAGTGTAGATAGTAAGAAGTCTCGTTTTGCTTCATCAAATCCCAAGAAGTCTCCTGCTCCCAACTCACATGTTGACCTACCTTCTAGCTTTTTTTGACAATCTCAGCACGGATCATGTTTAGCAAGTTATCTTGAATGCTCATTGGGAAAGCCTTCCATTGTCGCAACAGCCTGGTATAAGTCTCTGCTCAGATTGTTAGTGTAACCCTCTGGCCCTCTAGGATCCTTTGCTTACTGTTCGCACTAGTGAAGTTAAAGTCCACTGATCCCACATATTCACTAGTTTCATCGCATTGCAGCGTGTGATGCAGAACAGTAAAAATGAGGCACAGGAATTGACTACTAATGCGGCCTATAAATGTCTTATCCTGCACTCTCAGCTTTTTCTTGTTGCTGTAGAACTGATTGTAAATGAACTCTACTGCCTCTGGTGCCCGAAATCGAAACCCCCAATGCTAATAACTATTAGGCTCTGACCGTATGATAACGGATCTTGAATAACTGCATAGATACCTCTCTTTACACTTCCGTACATGTAAACCTGTCCCTCAGCAATAGCCATCTAACCTGGTCCTGGATATATCATGTCAAGCAGTTTTGGTCGAACTGGTATAGTTCCGCTACTTTCCTTTTTGCATGGTATGTTAGGTGGGTGCGTGTGTGTGACGAGATGCTTCGTAGCTAAAGAGAGTTCATTAGCATCCTGCTCACTTACGCTGATATCATCTAATTCTAACATACATAGGCATCAATCTTATTATTCCGAGTAACATCTACTGCAAACTTGCATACTGCATTTGTCCATATACTTTCCAAGATCATCTGCATCCACTTAGGATCTGGGAGGGGGTCCTGGAAAAGCGTGATGCTTTCCATGTCATTGGCTGCATTTGTAACCATATCCCGCAACATACCAGAAAATTGATTAATACTTCGGTTTCTACCTGATTTCATGGCTACTTTGTATTCTTCTGACAATCACAAGTCTCCTATAAGTCCCTCAGTGTCTGTCGCGAGCTCGCTATCGTACTGTTGTTGGGCACTGGTTGGTACTGATATTGGAGTTAATTGAAATAGGCTTTATGGGTTCAAGAATATGCTAAAGACTGAGTAATGTAGTGGTGATGGTAGCATAGAGTGCCCTGGTGTGCCCTCAAACTGTTACTATTATCAGTCCAACTTCTGTACTTCCACTAAAGGAATTCGCATATACGCTGCAAGATGCTCCAAATACAGCCAGCGATGCTTGCCATCGTTTTGGCCTCCAGAGGACAACTCTACTCTGCGAGGAGAGGCTCTTCATAGATATTGTCTATCATGTGCAATCAAATCAGTGCTGCATTTGAAGACACAGAACATCTGCAGGTGCTTAGCTTGGGAAATGTTACTCTAGCTATGAAATTTTGTGTATTAGGTACTAACACAGTAACCTTTTCGGTAGAGATAGCAGTGGACGTTGAGGAACCTGATGACACGGGGATGGTGGTAGCGGTCGACGTTATAGATCCTGTACTGGTTCTAGTCTTTTTCTTTGCCCCACGGTGGTCATAGTGTGTTGTAGAGTACTTTTGTGCGATTTATAATTCCTTCCCTTTCCGAGTTCCAGTCATTTTTATGGTTATGTACTGATTGTGTGGAATAATGCTGAACTTGGGCACATGATGTTAGCATCTCTTTATAATATTCTGGACTGCTTGCTTCTCACCTTCAAATGTTAAACAGGTCTCTACGGCCCCTTTGTGTCTCTGCATATCCGCCTACTATACGAGACAACAGTATCCAAGGCCGGCCATGGTGTCTCTGGTCCTTGTGCAATAAATGCTTCCCTTTTGTTACCTGCCCCTCAAAGGCTTGTATTGCACTGTCAGGTTCAACAAGTATGACTTCGGAGTAGATGACACTTATAACTTTGGGTACAGCATAACCCTCTTTGGCCCCACAGTATCCCTGGAAGTCTATCGTCCATCAGTCGACGCTCAACCTCAAGCTCATGGACACCTACTGGTCCCTGTGCAGAAAATGCTTCCATCTGGGTACCCTCTCCTCAAAGGCTAGCATTGCACTATCAAGTTCAAGTGACACTCCAGAGTAGACCATACTTCCAACTTCGGGGGCGGCATAGCTCTCTTTGGCCCCTCACTGTCCCTGCAAGTCCACTGCCCATTAGTTGATGCTCAAGCTTCGTGATTACGTACTGCATACTATTCGTTTCTGTTCAAAATTCATGTATTATTGCCCGCCCCTCAAAGGCTGGTTTTGCCTTATTATTGGACTACCAGAGTTAACTTACATATACTAAGGGTTCAAACAACTAGTAAACAAATCCGAACAAATCTGAAGGAATCCGAACAAATAGCACTAAGGTGTAATGAAAATGCGGAAATCTAAGCTTATAATGAGATAATAGGTCTTAATAAGAAAAAATGAAAAAAAAGATAATAGTCATCCATTTGAATCGCTATCTAGTACTATTGGTATATTAGCTTCGGCCGTGTCAACTGTGCAGCTACCTAGGGACACCCACCCCATACTACTGCACCCCCCCTGTATCCCAGCTCCTGCACCCCCTGCCAGCGCCAATCACTGTCTGCATACAGCTCCTCCCTGCCTACGTACAGCTCCTTTCCGGCCGTATACAGCTCCTCCCGGTCCGCCTACAGCTCCTCCCTGTCCGCCTACAGCTCCTCCCCGTCTGCGTACAGCTCCTCCCCGTCTGCATACACCTCCTTCCCACCTAGCGATTGCTCCTGCAGTTGCGGCTGGTACCAATACAGATGGACAAACCTCTACTTGCAAGTCCAGCATATTCGCCCCAAAGTAGTCTGCAGTTATGTGCCTAGCTAGCTCTGGGTCATTAGCTACCCCGAGAGGAAGAACCCTCCACCTATCATGCCTATCCAAGACGTAGAAGTGTGAAATTTGCCTGCTCGCCTCCAACTCCTACGGCAAAAAGGGCTGGCTACATAATACCAGCTCGGCTATCGTATGGGCGAGGATTCTCAGAGTCCCCGACACGGTTATTGCCGTAAACAACTACCCACTACAAGCGACATCCCTAGTATGATTTTCCGGAGTTATTACATGAATCCTCACTGAGGTTGGTGGACCCCCGGTAGATGTTGGCCATCCGTGTGGAACTGCACGGCAGCATGAATAACCTGCTAGGAGGCCACCCGCAACTCCACCACCACCTGCAGGCAGGCTCGGAGGAGGGACTACAATTGCCACCTGCTGCATCCCGAGCAGTATAGGTATGGCAGGTGCAGGGGCCGCTACAGCCAAGGCAGGTGCAGGGGTTAGGGCTGAATCTTATGCAGCCAGCGCTGCAGCTGGAGCGGCTGGGCCTGGCCCTTGTGCTCTACGAGTGGCGATCCTGGCCCTCAACATGTTCGATTCCTATATTGCATTAAGTAGGATTGTGCCAGCCCTACCTCTAGGGTTCTGGGGTATGTAGGGTAGCCCCATAGTAGATTGTCCAAGCTGCTGAATATCTGGTAGTAGCCATCTGAGGGGCTCGATCACCCCCCCAGGATTGGCGGCATAATGGGCTGCTCGAGCCCTCTGCACAGTATCCCACATGCTCTGGCGGCTATTCCGGCCCTTCTTTGCAATATCATCACAAAGAATTCGCACATTTCGGCGGATGATATCTCTATTGTATTGTACCTAGCCTCGGGGGGGCCATTGTAGGCTACCCAGTAGCCTATTCACAAAAATCCCCCAATCTAATTATGCCTGCTTCTCTAGCACTATAGCGGCTCCAGTTCTGAACCCTTCGATGGACTTGGCTCCTCCACAGGGTGTACAATTGTGGTGGGATGCCATTATCAAAGAAGCCAATATTTTCTGCTGCGTTTCTGATAGTTGGCTTATCACCGTCTTAGGGGTTACTACCCTGCTGTCTTGGAGGTATACTACAGAATGGGTATAACACTCATCTCAGATTAGTCTATATATAGACCCGCATTGACTCACCACACAACAACACTAGATAGTGACTGGTGTAAATCAGACAACTTACCGTATTTGGTAATATCAGTCAAGAGCCTATGTAAATGCTTCGGCAAGAAAAGTAAGGGGATAGTAAGAGTCTAAATACTACCTTTATCAAGAGAAGTGAGGGGATGGATCTGGATAGAGATCTTTCAAGAGTCTAAATACTACCTTCATCGTTAGTTTGTTTCATCCCTGAGAGACCCTCATTGGCTAAGAAGTGACATTAATGGATTCAAGCCTGTAACAGCTTTCACGATCTGATGAAAAACACCTTTCATGGTTCATTCTTACGGAGATGTTGGGTGTTGAGTTGAATCAGGTGTACACTTGTAATAAGGAAGCTTATTGTCTTGTATTTCATATCGTGTATTTTCTATATTTATTGCATTATTATGTAACTAGCGTTAACGGTCGAAGGGCTAGCCTTTGTCCACCCTCAGCAACTGCCGGATTCGGTAGTTCAACTGCCACGGAATTTGCCACGGTAAATTCCATGGAACTTGCCGTTTCGTGGACACCCTCTTGGGCTCCACACCCTCCTGTATGGCACACCCTCCTCTGGAGGTGTGCCAACCATCCTTATATATTTCCTTAGTCATTAGGGTCTCTGAACAGCTATATAAAGGCCGCTGGATCCCCTCTGGAATCCATCAGTCTTCAGAGAACCCGAACAGCAGCGATCAGATAGATAGCATAATTACAAACGAAGATTACACCTGTTATATTATTGTTCCTTACGGAACACCCCTCTTAGTATTCAACCTACCCTTCTGAGGCAATCCCTCAGCAGAACCGGCATACACAAACATCCATCTCCAAGCGGATATAGATTGTATAAACGGTACCGAATGACTACTGTCTAGTATCATTCATTACATGCGTGCTCTGTAACATGTGTAGAGTCTTGCAAGGGTTACTAGACTTCGACAATCACCCTATATTCTCTCCGGCGAATCCCAGTCCGTATGTCTTAAGGTGTTGTACGGGACAATCGAAGGGAAAACTTAGCTACCTATGATTAAGACCTTTATCGAGAAGCTTTCGCCTCTTACCCAGAAACTTAAGGTACAGTCGGTCGTGATCGTGTTGTTGACAACGAGCGCCACCATTCTTCGAGTGGGCAGTGGTGCTTACATAACATATGGCCTTCGAAGTTAAGACTCAGGACCGCCTTCACATAGACTCGTCGACTATAGGCAAGACGATGAAGAGAGTGAAGAAGCTTCGGACACGGCCACGGAGGTATTTGTTATTATAGGCTATTCCATCGTTTAAAGGGTTGGACTTACACCTTTAAGGCCTGTGTCTTTGGTAAGACCCCTAGATCTAACTGCTTAGCACCAACAGGGAGTTAAACGTTTTGTAGAAGGCCTTGCTGTCGTGGGAAGTCAAACGTCCTTGGGTCTAGTGGCGGTTGAAAATGTTGTCATTGTTTAGCTTGTGTACAGCCATGAAAGAAGTGACGGAAGAATGCTCGTAACTTCTTGAGATAGACATTTACCAAGAGACCCACTCGTGGTACTCGGGTTCCTTTATGTAGTAGCCGCAAACCATCTCCAACTCATCGATATACTAACTACCATCGACGCTGTGGTCGCCGTAGTTAACGAGATTCTCCACCTCTCAAAACTTAGTTGCCTATCAACAGCCCACCTATCTCGGCCCTCCTGTACCACGTAACCTGAAGAACTCTACCACCCCTAACACCTCCACAATGTCCTCCGCAAACAGGATGCCCATTACCCGACTCCCCTCTACGGTCCGCGAACAACCCTTAACGATGGCCTCTCGAGCGTTTAACTGGTCAATAGCCCTTGACACTGAAACTTCATAGCTCAAGTCTATATGAGACTTGGTGGTACCCACCACCTCAGCCTCTGCAGGCTGTATATCCAACTTCACACTACCATCGGTAATACTGGCGGATTAGGCTCTATAACTCTATCAATTAGGCTTGAAGAACTCTAGTTGGACGTGTCCTATTCACTGACTATTACTATTCTCCGCACACAACTTGCAATAGGGGATAGTGGTCACCCGACGAGAGGGAGCGCAATTCATATCATCATGCATGCACGACCAGCACGACATCGACTCTAGAGTCTCCACCGGGTACTTACTGGTTCGATGAGTCGGGAATAGCAACACAACTTTCTTCCCTTGCAAATTTGGGCCGAACTACAATCCGAACTACACATCATCCATAGTGCTAACATTCACCGGATCGAGTTATTCTCACTGCAAGCCTCTTTCGTTTTTAGGTGATATGTCCTTGTTTTTCTCGATGAAGCCGAAACTACTTCCCAAATCTCACTTCAAATCCCATTCTAACGGAATTCATCTCGGGCTACCCTTAAAGAAAAGGGCATTGCAGCTCAGAGAGGTTACATTCTGTCCGGCTAAGGGTCAACGCCCACCCACGTGAGCAGGAGTGTCTCCCTACGTTACGCCCACTACGCCCACCCAAACCACGCGGCCGACCGACTGGTCTTTTCATAGCACAGCACGTCTCCTCCTCACGACGAGATCTTCATATTCTTCATATTCACATCGTCGCTACATACTCGACTCTAGCCAGCGGACTTCGAGAATACCCGTGCAAACTATAGGGGGTGTCTACGGAGAGAGGCACACCTGTCCTCGTTGGGTTGAGTACTCCCTCCGTCCTCCTACCAAACATAGTTAAGAGGAACCGACACTTCTCGGACGCTGGGACGGCGTGGTGGTATCGTGAGATTTGTTCACGTTCTCACGAGTGAAAGGCCCACGTAGACAAAGTATGAAAGCGTCAACTAGAACGAAACGACAGACGTGAACACTACATCACGATAAACAAAACAACCTATAACGCATGGGAGGAATACGTGACCAGAAAATACACTATACTATACGGCAAAGATTGCACCTAGTACAAAACCCATTAAACATAGCAATGTAAACAGCTATATCACGGAACGAAATAGCTATAGTGCACCACACATGCGTATAAACCCACTATATAAAAAGGCAACTACTACTACAGGGTTCAAAATGACCCCTAAGAAAGCAAACGAGAAACCACGACTACGCATGACGCAACAAAGTTCAGACAGACCTTCTCAGGACTATGAAAAATACCTGAACTAAGGAGACGCATATGACAAGCGCTAAGATCAAGACTTAGCAGGCCGTGTCTCACAGTGAAAAAGACGTGAAGTTATTAAGTCCATCTGCTACAATCATGGTTCTGACAACAACGTTACAGACCCAGACTTTTTTGGCGACGACTCCCCCTTAATAAGAAACTCATCAACCGCCAATACCTCCTCCGCTAAGCACTCGGCACCCTAATACTGCTAACCGACTAACTCGGCTAACAAGGACCCTGAACCCCACGGCCAAAAAGATACTACATGGTACAAATAGCTATATCAACACCCTGATCAACGGTCCTCACGTTCACCTAAACAGCTCATATGACCCTTTTCACATACCTTGCTCCCACCTTAACAAATTACACCTTATGGTGACGGGCAATCTCGAGACGAATCGAACGCAGATTCAGAAAGAAAACTATATGACGTCAACTCTCAGACTACAGAGCAACTTCCTTATACAACAAGATCGATCAACTTAAGCTATAGCAACTATATTTCAGCCTAACTAAATGTGAACGCACTCACGTTATATTTCATAGGATTCCAACTAGTCCGGAACCTACATCTCCCAAATAAATTATTTCTAATTGAAACCTACAATTTTTTTT
>ML121612.1:77195-112784 GCA_003788615.2 Terfezia boudieri ATCC MYA-4762 | reverse complement strand
CTCGACTGAGGATACTGTTGGCTAGATTGCTTGCGACGATGGCAAGTCTGAATGGAAGAGTCCTAACTCGTTTTATGGACCTGATTCCTCTGCGTCTACTGTTCGCGATTCTAGTTCTGAATCGTCTGGCAAGAGTGTCACTTTTTCTGATTTCAATATTCAGGTAGACGATGTTGGTTCCAAGACTGTTGTTGCAATGTCTGGGTCTGAGAAAACCGCTGCTGAAAGGGAATTATTCTTTGAGGAGTTGGCGGTTATTGAGGAGGCGATTCGTGAGCCGTGGGATTATGACGATTGGCTGATTGAGCCGATTGTTCCTGGGACTTGGGGTGCCGGTTTTTCTATGATGTACCACGTTTATCGATACAGTTGTGGGACTAGTTGCCAGGAGTGCAAGTGGATTTGTCGAGTATACTGGGAAAAGTGTATGGAACGAGGGTGGAATTGTTTAATGTGGAATACCACTGCCCGTTAGAGCTCTGCTTAGCTTGCGTCTAAGTCTTTCTGTTGATATACTGCAGTTGAGAGTCTGATGTCTCGTTGAAGGAATATGTTATTCTAGCTAGTTGAATTCGATATCGTTGATATAAAGTCGGATTGATTTACACTTGCGTGAGTGCAATATAAAGTATCCTAAGGTTGATCAGGCCTTGGATATAGAGAGTTTTATTTAATAAAGATTAACTTTGGATGTTAAAAAAAATGTAATGAATGATACTAGACAGTAGTCATTCGGTACCGTTTATACAATCTATATCCGCTTGGGGACGGATGTTTGTGTATGCCGGTTCTGCTGAGGGATTGCCTCAGAAGGGTAGGTTGATTACTAAGAGGGGTGTTCCGTAAGGAACAATAATATAACAGGTGTAATCTTCTTTTGTAATTATGCTATCTATCTGATCGCTGCTGTTCGGGTTGTCTGAAGACTGATGGATTCCAGAGGGGATCCAGCGGCCTTTATATAGCTGTTCAGAGACCCTAATGACTAAGGAAATACATAATGATGGTTGGCACACCTCCAGAGGAGGGTGTGCCATACAGGAGGGTGTGGAGCCCAAGAGGGTGTCCACGAAACGGCAAGTTCCATGGAATTTACCGTGGCAAATTCCGTGGCAGTTGAACTACCGAATCCGGCAGTTGCTGAGGGTGGACGAAGGCTAGCCCTTCGACCGTGAACGCTAGTTACATAATAATGCAATAAATATAGAAAATACACGATATGAAATACAAGACAATAAGCTTCCTTATTACAGTCCACGAAATGGCAAGTTCCATGGAATTTACCGTGGCAAATTCCATGGCAGTTGAACTACCGAATCCAGCAGTTGCTGAAGGTGGACGAAGGCTGCCCTTCGACCGTGAACACTAGTTACATAATAATGCAATAAATATAGAAAATACATGATATGAAATACAAGACAATAAGCTTCCTTATTAGATTATACTGGTTAGTACAATACCATGTACTGGCTCCCTCTGTTAGTAGATCTACTACAAACAAGATCTTGTCACTATGTGTTTGGTAGGTCTGGGACATACGAATAAAGGTATGATTAACCTTCATTAGGAATTCTCTGAGCTTGCTAGATGTACCATCGAACTTAAATGGTAAAGGAAGATTTCGAGGTTCTTTTCGCTCTGTAGGTGTACGCTGTGGAGGAGGTACTAGTAGTAGAACTAGAGGTGGGACTGGAGGTGGAACTGGAGGTGGGACTAGAGGTGGAACTGAAGGTACAGGTAGTAGGGGTAGAGGAGGTATCAATCCTTGAATACCTGGTATAATGAACTCAGCGTCTTCAGGATTGATAGAATGAGTTCTTTTAACAAATCGAGGTGATTGTTATTGTAGGTCCTTAATTTTTCGCTTATTTGTTAAGATGCTATGGGAAAGTTCTTCCACCGATTCCTTATTGGGTTCGCAGCTTGCAATTCGAGCTTCCTGTTCTTGATTAATTGCCCTCTGTACCCACGCATTCAGACCTGTTATATTAGCTTTGATTGTATCAAACTCGAGTTTAGCTATATCGATTATGATCTCAATATCCTCCTTGAGTTTCTTTGTGAGACCTATCCACTGCTTTTCCAAAGTAGTACTTATTGTCACTGTTAGCCATTTAACTGCATCTTCTTGGCTATCGGATTGCCTCTTTAATACCGCTACTTCTTCTGTTACTTGTTGTCGCAACAGTTTTAAGTCTTCATAAGTAGCTTTTGCTCCCTCAAAAATAATCTTATGAGCCTCCTGCTGGTCTCTGAGGAGACTAGCTTGTGCTCCTAACCCTCTGGTTAACTTGGTAATCTCGCCTTGTTGGCAGTCAAACTCTATTGTTCCATCTTGAATTATTCTGGCTAATAATTCTTTGTATTGTTCTTAAGTTATATGTGGGAATCGACTTGTTCTGGTGGGTCGTGGTGGGACTCGATGCCTAGTAGATGTGGCACTAGGTGCTCGTGGTGGTGGTCTCTAAGAAGGTGGATCAAATCAGTGAATCATTCCTGCAGGGAATGATTCCAATTCATGTGGTGAATACATTGGGTTTTGTAGTCCAGAGGATTGTATTCCTCTAGATAGAATATCCTCCATTGGTTAATCTATTGGATCTTCCTCTGTATCTGTATCTGATGGAGGCATATTCTGGGGTCTTTAGGTAATTCCTCCTGGGGTCACCATCAGAAAGGTAATACTTTGGTAGGGCTGGTGAGGCCCTCTTGATGTCAGTGAATTAGACATATTAATTTGAGTATATTATTCAAAAAGTAAAACGAGAATCACTTGTCTACAAAGTAATGTCATGGGGGCCCAATCCTCACTTATAGCACTTTTGCAACTACAAAATAGAATGGCCGCACTCTGTCTACCGCAACAATAACTATTCCGCAATACAGAATAATATCCTATAGCAGTAAAGTTCAATGCCACAATAATTCCTAATGAAAGATCTTATTTCACAACACAAAATAAATCTAATATCACTTGAACGTAAAGTTAACTTAGACTTGGAACTTTGTAGGCTTCATGTACTTGAGGTGCTCTTGCTTTCGAATACTCTTGATAGTAGAATCAAATTCAACCGGGAACTACTAGCACTATTTATAACGGGCGGTGGTTGTAGATATTCTTTAATAAAATATTTTGGGGATACGCACCCTACCTGTCACTTTCGAATTAATTAATTCTAAGTATTATGCCATCCATACCTTTTGTTAATGCAGGTGCTATCTGCGCTCGTTGTCACAGGTTACTAACCTAAACAATGAGTATTATCCCATGTCTGCATATATACTAAAACTTCGCTTAAAGCTCTCTAGCCCTATTAATGAATACCCAGCCGAAACAACTAAACTCATCTTCCGATATCCTACCAAAGCCGACGATGCCATTAAGTTATTCCTTAACAGTATCATAGGGTCATTTATTTGAGCTTCCAGCAGTATTCACTTAGTAGGGTCTAGTATCTATTGAAAAATTATTTTCAACTGCATATAACTCTATGAATAGAGAACCATGGGTCACAAACAAACTATCATTGGTAAGGTCTTATCACAACGAAGATTATAGAATCTTAGTTTATCTCAATACCTAACTTATTCACAGAGTTATTACCAATAGTAGATAAACTTCCTCGTAGGCTTATTACACCTTATTAAAAGGCTCATAACTCCATGAGTTTTACTCCAATCATAAAAAGGATTTCAGAAATGGAATTAGGGCATCGAGTAGGCCTAGATGGGACCTTGAAAATATAAATTTGGAGAACTTTTTATTTTTGCCCTATTTTTGGCCTACTCCCCAAGTCGCTTCCCTTATAGTGTCACCGGACGCACTTTGGACTAAAGTACGCCCTCTTGGCTTCATTTTTTTATTTATTTTTACCGAATTATTTTCCTGCAGTTCAGGGTAATAATTCAGGTTTGAAGGTAACGCCAAGAGTTCAGGGTAATAGCTTCCAGCTAGTAGTATATATACATATAGTATATATGGATCTGGGTATAACTATAGAACCGTTATTTGGATTGTTCTGAAACTTAAACCATAGCTCCCTCAAGGGTCTATGACCGTTCCATAAGAGTTAGAACTATCTGTGATAATTCTTTACCCCCCCAAGGTTCATACCCATTAATAATAATTATCTCATAGATAAATATTAGAAATATTTGTACTACACTACTATGAGTATACCTGGAGTCTGTATGGATATTCTAGGGTCGTTCTATGAGGGCACAAGTACCTATGGTAGGTATGCATGTCACCCGACAACATGCCAGACCAAAGATGGAGGAAGTCAGAATACTATATGCTGTAAAAGAAGTAAGAATACGGGAAGGTAGATGTATATCTTGTGGATATAAGGGTCATTAAGCAGCTGACTGTACGGGAGGGAAATTTGCTATTGAACCCCCCTCCTACAAACCTCCCTACAATAGCAACCAGGAGCCAGTCAATAAGAAAGCTCGAACTGATAAGGGACACCTCAAAATCACGGAACTTGGTTCTGAGGAGAAGTCGGAAAATGAGTAAGGGGTCCATCACCAACCATCGGATGCACTCCTAGGCACTCTCCTCTTTTGACGGTTCGAATTTTGATCACTGGGGAAGAGGTGGAAGCTGTGATAGATTGTGGAGCTAGTGCTCCAGTTGTAGGAAAAAGGATTGCTACCAAGGCAGGTATTTAGAAGAAGGCTCAGGAAGTTAAGGTTAGGCAGGGTGATAGATCTCAGATTGCTGGAGGAAAATATGTGGTTAATGCTAGGTTTAATATGTTGGATACTTCTTCTCATTTTTTGGATAAGTTCAAGATGGATACTGAAGTTTTGGATATTGGGAAGAAAGATATTATCCTGGGGTTATCTTGGTTGGAGGGAAATGGATTTTCGGTACATACTCCAGACAGGTGCCTGAGGCAGGTCTCTACAGGTTTGGTCATTCCGTATTCTATTAGGTAGATTCCTTCTGTTAAGATTTTGGATTTGGATCTCGAGCCATTAGAAGATGGCGAGATCGTGCTTATTATTGATGCCAGCAAACAATACTCTCGTTACGTACAGGTATTCTCCGCAGACCAGGCAGCTAGACTCCCTGAACACAAGATCTGGGACCACCATATCCCCCTCCAAGACCCAAGTATAAAGATACCTACCAGAGCTATCTACAATACCACATGGGAAGAAGACGAAGACCTGCAAGCCCACCTCCAAGAAGCATTACCCTCAGGTAAAGCAAGATGCTCCTGCTCTGCCACTAGTGCACCAATCCTATTCGTACGTAAGAAGGATGGATCCCTCCAGATCTGTGTCGATTACCAAGCCCTCAATCGACTTACCATCCCAAACAAATACCCCTTCCCACTTATCAGTGAACTATTAGATAAGACAAAAGGAGGCAAGTGGTTGACAAAATTGGACCTCAAGAATGGGTATAACCTCATTAGGATGGTATTAGGGGATGAGTGGAAGACAGTGTTCAGGACCAAAAAGGGACTATTCGAGTATACCGTTATGCTATTCGGGTTAACCAATACACCCACTACCTTTTAAGAGATGATAGATACGATCTTCAAGGATATGGAAGGATGTATCTGGTACTTGGACAACATCTTCATCTACTGAGGAGAGACTGAAGAAGAGCATTAGCAGCTGGTTAAAAAGGTTCTATAGCAATGCATCTAACATGGGTTGGCAGTCAACCTCAAAAAGTCAGAATTCCATGTCTGGGAGACCTTATTCCTTGGTCATATTGTCAATGGTCAACAAGTCCAAATGGATCCCTCCAAGCTCGAAACCATGTCTCAATGGCCTATCCCCACCAAAAAGAAGGAGATACAAGCATTCTTAGGCTTTGCTAATTATTACTGTTGATTTATTGCCAACTATAGTACTAAAGTACACCCCCTAATCGACTTGACAAAAGACATTCCTTTTAGTTGGGGATATGAGCAACAGCAAGCCTTTGATGACCTCCGAGAACTATTCCTCACAGCTCCTATCCTCACACAGTTTGACAGACAACTCAAGACAATTATGAAGACTGATGCTAGTAATCAAGCTATTGCTAGTATCCTCTCGTAATACCATATTGTTAATGGAGGAAAGCAGCTTCACCCCATCGAGTACCATGCAAAAACCCTCTCTGCAGCACAATGTAACTGGCTTATCTACAATAAAGAATTATTTGCAATTGTGGATTACTTCCGGAAATGGCGAGATTGGTTAGTAGGTGTTCAGGTGAACATCTACACAGACCATCAAGTGTTGCAGTACTTCAATACGAAGCAGAAGCTTAACTCCCATCAAGCTACCTGATACCTCCGTATGTCAGAGTTCATCTATACTATTCACTATAGACCTGGATCAAAGATAGGAAAGCCAGATGGCCTGTCTAGATGTTTAGGGGAAGAGAAGTCTGGTATGGATATCAGATTTTTCGAAGATGGATAGCTGATGGTACTAGGGGAAGAGGATGAAGGGGATGCAGAAGACGTTGAGGTAGAAGGGATAGATATTGTGGGATGGGAAAAGAAGTAGGGACTATGAGTTGTACCTCCAGAGTGCTAGTTAGAAGTGCTGAAGCAGCACCATGATAGTCAAGTGGCAGGATATTAGGAAAGACATTGTATGCAAGAGCTAGTGTTAAAGAACTTTATATAGGATAAATGGCAGGAGGATATTGCGAATTATGTGGCAGGACATACTAAGTATCAGAAGGCAAAAGCAGACAGGCATAGCAGGCAAACGAAGTTAGTACCGATGCTAACAGGTGAACGGCCTTTTGAGGAAATAGCAATGGACTTCGTTGGTGAACTACTAGAGTCAGAAGGCTTTAATGCAATACTAGTTGTCACGGACCGGTTTACGAAAGTACAGTATTATATTCCAGCCAAAACTACTTGGACAGCATCCAATGTTGCAGATATCTATATCAGTGAGATATGGAGACTCTATGGCCTTCCTTAACATATCACCTCCAACCGTGGTCCCCAGTTTACCTCTCGATTCCTCAAAGAACGAGATCGAAAGCTGAACATCACCCTCCGCCTCTCAACTGCCTACCACCCTTAGACCGATAGACTTGCTGAACGAGCAGTCCAGACACTCAAGCAGTACCTCTGCATCTACTGTCATGATAGGCAAGCTCACTGGAAACGATGGCTACCTTTAGCTGAGTTTGTCTATAATACTGCCGCCCATTCTACTCACAAATACTCTCTTTACCAAAGTCCCTATGGCTTTAACCCATGCACTATTCACCTCTCCGATAACCACGAATTCTCCTCCTCCGATATAGAAGAATGGCTAGACCGAATGACTCAAATGCACAACCAGATTCATGATACTCTGAAGCAAATTAATGTAATGAATGATACTAGACAGTAGTCATTCGGTACCGTTTATACAATCTATATCCGCTTGGAGACGGATGTTTGTGTATGCCGGTTCTGCTGAGGGATTGCCTCAGAAGGGTAGGTTGATTACTAAGAGGGGTGTTCCGTAAGGAACTATAATATAACAGGTGTAATCTTCGTTTGTAATTATGCTATCTATATGATCGCTGCTGTTCGGGTTCTCTAAAGACTGATGGATTCCAGAGGGGATCCAGCGGCCTTTATATAGCTGTTCAGAGACCCTAATGACTAAGGAAATACATAAGGATGGTTGGCACACCTCCAGAGGAGGGTGTGCCATACAAGAGGGTGTGGAGCCCAAGAGGGTGTCCACGAAATGGCAAGTTCCATGGAATTTACCATGGCAAATTCCGTGGCAGTTGAACTACCGAATCTGGCAGTTGCTGAGGGTGGACGAAGGCTAGTCCTTCGCCCGTGAACGCTAGTTACATAATAATGCAATAAATATAGAAAATACATGATATGAAATATAAGACAATAAGCTTCCTTATTACAATTAACCACAAATGTAGTGCTATTCACCTTGAGAAGGCACGCAGGTTTGCTATCAATGACTGGGTACTAGTTGACTGCTGGAACTTGTAGATACAAGCTGGAAATAACTGTTCTTTAACCAACAAGTGAATAGGGCCCTACAAGGTCATTGAAGCTATTAGTTCACATGTATACAGGCTTGAAGTTCCACAAGGCACACGATGGTATAATGTCGTTCATGTCACCCTCCTTAAGCCATTCAGATGACGGGATGAGCCACAAGATATAGATGAAGTTAAACTTGATATCTTTGAAGTCGAATCTATAGTAGACTCATATAGAAATAGAGGAGTAGTCAAATACAGAGTATGTTGGGTAGGGTATACTGAGAATGAGTATACATGGGAAACCTTTAACAAGTTAGATAACTGTCCAGAGGAGCTCAGGAAGTATCAAGAGAAGTTCCCCAATAAGCTATGAGATGAAAGAGATGTCTTAAGGTTCAGACGTGTGACAAGTTACTTGATGGATGAAGACATGGTACCTTTTACTCTCCTACTCATCGCCTTTTCCCTGTGGGTTTTTTGGTGAGAGGTTTGGTTTTTAACAGCCATAGCATGTATGTGTAGGCACACTGGTCTTATGGTACCCTTAAATGGGATAGAGGTATTGATTGGGATAGTCAATACCTATACCACCAGGGTTACCTGAGTTGTTACTAAATACTTGTCTTCTCCAAGGTTGGAAGGACTTGTGTTCAGCTAAGGACAGCTGCCTGAAAAATGAGAAGTAATGTTATAGCTCAGGTAAGAGACCTACTCTCTTTAGGGGATATCCCAATACCTAGTTACGGCTGCTAACTGTTATGGCCTAATCAACCATAATAGATGCAGGTAATGTGTCCAGGGTTGGACGGGTATTGGCTCAAGGAAGTATATGACCTCTGAATATATTCTCATAGCTGTACTCTCTTCTATAGTATTCAATATGGTTCTTATGTTTGTCACTTATGTGTCATTATTGGTTGTATTAGGTTCTCAGCTCCTGTATATTAGACTGACTGCAATGCGTTGAAGTTCAGGCTACCTAATCAATGTATGTCAGCCTGCCTAGATCCTGATTAGGAAGAGACTTCCCAGTTAGGCAATACCAGGCTACAACGCTACTACTCTGCTTTAGAAAGTGTCACCTAGATCTGATAAAGGTTTATCAGATCAACGCTTCTATTTAAGCCACCGCTTTTACATAGTTAATAGAATAAGACCTAAGTAGTGTTCTAAGTCTCGTATTGTTTACTCTCATCGAGTCCGTACTACATCTAAGTTATAACTGCATTTATACTTATCTCCGCTTTTATCTACCACTACTACGAAGTATTCTCATAGTTACAGCTCGCCTGTAATACCAATCAAGCAAGTTCAGTTTATTTAGGTAGGTGCACTGCCAGATCTCCAATATGAGTACACGTAACTAACCTATCTCACAGAATACTGTAAGGAACTGATCAAGCAAGTTCAGTTCATTTAGGTGAGTGCATTGCCAGACCTCCGATATGAGCATGCGGAACTAACATAAAATACAGGGTATTAGAAGCAATCAAGCAAGCATGTTCAGTTGGTTTAGGTGAAAGCATTGCTAAACCTCCGGTAGGAGCACACATAATTAACCTATCTCATAGGGTACTGGAAGCAACCGAGTAAGCAAGCAAGTTCAGTTATTTGAGGTGAGAACATTGGCAGACCTCCGATAAGTGTGCGTACAACTAACCTATGTCACAGGGTCCTACAGTGGAATAGAGGCAGCGATAACTCTAATATTGCCACTCCAATGCCTCCAATATCTCCGCTTATATGAATTCAATGCCTGTACTCCTATGGCTCCGATCCCTCTACTCCCATAGCTCCAATGCCCATGATGCCTGCACTTCTATAGCTTCGATGGCTCTACTTCTATGGCTCCGATCCTTCCACTCCCATGGCTCTGATCCCTCTACTCCCATAGCTCCGATGCCCACAATGCCTGCACTTCCATGGCTCTGATGCCTCCACTCCCATAGCTCCAATCCCTCCACCCCCATGCCTCTGATGCCCATGATCCCTGCACTTCCATGGCTCTGATACCTCCACTTCTATGCCTCCGATACATGTCTCCAGTGTTGAGTTGGATTAACTGCCATTTCAGGATCGACGGGTCAGTTGTCGGAAGCCAGGCAAAGAGCGGTAGTGGTTTGCGAATTGTGGTCAGCGGGTGCACCCTTGGTGCATGCAATTTGGAACAGTGGCCAAGGGTTCAGTTCATAATCGTATGGCCTGTGCTGAAGTAGCTTTTGTGTATATAAATATTTCAAAATTCAGCTGACATTTATTCTTCTTGTTATCAAGTACACATCACTTCATGGCTGAATACCTATGGCATAGGCTGAGCTTGAAGCAACCTGGAACGGGCAGAGCCAGCATCGCCGAAAGGCCCAAAAGGCACAATATGACATTTATGAGGCAGCAGAGGCATCACCTAGGATTCGAATGCTATAGGCTGAAGGGAGGTCATCTGGATGCCATAGGTTGAGGGTGGTCTTCCGGACACTATTGCTGAAGGGAGGTCTTCCAGGTGCCATAGGCTAAAGGAAGCTTCTCTGGACACTATAGATTGAAGGGAGGTCTTCCAAATACCATAGGTTGAAGGGAGGTCATCCGGATGCCAAGGAAGACATTGGCATAACGTAATACCAGTGGATGACACCAGAGACATTCAATAACTTAAGATACCAGTGGATGCTATGGGAGACATTAGCAGAACCGTGTCATCTGGACGCACCCATAGTGGCGTCCGGATGCCATAAAAATCGTTCCTGATGAGGTCACATATGTACCAACTAGACTACCACTAGTAGTGCCACATACCAACATCCTCTCCCTAGTTTTGCTATAATGGACAGCAGAATTCTGTCTGGTGTCACTAGTCTAGTTGCAGTATAGCAAAGGTTCCGGTATAGAAAATAGCACTAGCCCTTAGCATAGGGCTGACCAGTCATATGGGTTTTGAGAATTCACCTTTTCCCTCCCAATGCGAGTTACATTAAGCCTAATAGAGTAGATTATTCAGCAACCAGACATGTCTCGTCCAGTATAGCAAGAGAGAAATACATAGAAACAGGGCTAAGAAGACTTCTGCACTCCTCCAGCACTCTGTCCGGTCTGGTATTGTATGGCCATCTGGTACAGGGAGAGGGAATTTGCTAGTAAGAAATCCTAAACCCTCTGGTCTATCTGGGATCTACTATAGCGAGGTCTGGTATAGCAAGAGTTAACTATACTAACGTCTATTCCACATCCATTCCTAAACCAGACTAGTCTCCCTAGTGTCAATCAAACCCTGAGACTACTATAGAGACCAGACTAGAGATCTTGGTAGTCTGCTTAGATCTTGGGTACCAGCAAGAGTATGAGACTAACTACCGATATTGCTGTCGCTGTTAGGAAGCGGACGTCAAAGGGCAATCTGGCTGCCAAGATTATATACTAGCCTATATCAAGCTATTACCTATAACGTCCATTTCCTAACTAGTCTAGTTCCTTAAAGTCACTTTGTGACATTCACCATCAAACTTTAGTCTCGACAAATCTTTAGTATCATGGTCAACTGCATAAAGAAACAAAATGGCCATTAGGGTGACCTCAAGGGCCAATCATATCTAGCTAGGGGTATAACTTAGACCAAATCAAGTAATCTCCGATAATGTCCATTCCCCAACTAGGCTAGTCCTGACTATTTTTATATTCGCTTTATTACATTCACTCTATTACATTGATCAAACTTTAGCCATAATTCTTTATACACTGAAGTTCTTTAGTAGGTCCAACTCGTAAAAGAAATGGTAGCAATGAACAAGTCCTTATCCTATTTATAATAGTACCATCTTCCCCCTTCATAGTCCTTGAATATCACTAAAGTTCTTGAATAGTTATAACAACCTGCTGTCATACTATATTTGAGATATCGTAACAGAAGTTTATGAAACAGCAAATACAAAGTCCATTTGCTTCTCTATTCTATTGTAAGCAGACTCAGAGTGGCCGTGCACCCACTGGCACTAAGATCTACCAGTCCAGCTAGCTATTAATTGGCTATATTAACCACTGTATTAAATGCCGCCAAAAAGGAAACTACGAGATAAGGAAGATTTGGGGGATGACCATCACGTAACATAGTCCAATCATGGACATGCAAAACTGGTTGGATCTTTTGAGGAAGAAGTTCCAGAAAACCTGTATAGGCTCTGGAGGCGAGATGTTACTCACATAATGAAACAAGATGGTATCTACGGACCCCAAAGGGCTGGAATGGATACATGGACTACCTTTCTCAAGCAAGGTGCAGCTCTTCCGACGATGGCCTCTATTGGTCAAATTAACTACCTGACTGATAAGTCCCTTAGCCACACAGTCAATATCTTGGCCCAAGATATTGCTAAAAAAGTGCGTAGTATGGCTATTATTAGAGATAAGGCAGTGAAAGCTGCACGAGAGATACATGCACCCAAATATCCAGATGATTCCAGCCTTCTAATCCTTAGTAAGGCTCTATAATAGAAAGGTATGAAAGGGAAGCAGGAAGATGACTGGGCTGAGGATGAGGATGAGGACGAGAATAAGGATGCAGATGAACTGAGACAGACATTGAAGGGGCCTAAGCGCATCGTGAGGGGAAGTAAGGGTATTGGATGTCTAAAACCAGTATTGAAGGGGGATAAAGGGATAGTAGAGGTAGGTACTAAGGGGATTGTAAGACCTCAAAGGCCACGAACATCCAAAAAGGTTCTGTACATTGAAGAGGACGATGAGGAGGAGGAAGAGGATGCTTCCAAAAATATCAAGACAAGAAGTGGGACTGGGAGTGTAAGGGGAGGTAAGGGGATTGTGAGACCTCAAGGGACATAAACATTAAGGAAAGTTCTACACATTGAAGAGGACGATGAGGGAGAGGAAGAGGAAGGTCCTAGAAATATCAAGACCAGAAGTGGGACCGAGAGTGTAGGGGGAGGTAAGGGGATTGTGAGACCTCAAGGGATAAGAACATCCAAGAAAGTTGTAATTATTGAAGAGGATGATGAGGAGGAGGAAGAGGATGCTCCTAAAAATATTAAGACTAGAAGCAGGACCAGAAGTACAAGGGGAGATAAGGGGTTTGTGAGACCTCAAGTGACATAAATGTCAAGGAAGGTTGTAGACAATGAGGATGAAGAAGAGGCTCCCATATACATCTAGACTAAAATCGGGACAGGAAGTATAGGGGCAGGTAAGGGGATAGTGAGACCTCAATGGATACGAACATCCAAAAAGGTTATGAATATTAAAGAGGATGATAAGGAGGAAGAGGAGGTTCTCATATACATCGAAAGTAGAAGTGGGAAGATGAGTATAGGAGGGAGTAAGGGGATTGTGAGAGGGACACGAATATCCACTGGTAAGAAAGTTATGAACTTTGAAGAGGACGATAAAGAGGAGGAGGAGGCTCCCGCATACATCAAGACCAAAAGCGGGAGAAGGTATGTGGGGGGTTCTAAGTGGCCAATAGGGGGTCAAGGCTCAAGTAGATTAAAGGGAATGGTCAAAATGAGTGCTGTTAAGATTATAAGGGTTTACTAGGAGGAGAAGGACGAGGAGGAGGAGAAGGCGGCAGCAGACAAAGAGGGTCAGCAGGAGGAGGTCGAGGAAAACAAAGTCGAGGAGGAGGAGGAAAAGGAGGTTGAGGAGGAGCAGAGTAGTACAGGTGAGCCTGTTCAAAGCAGTAGCAGTGATGAACAGGAATAGGGAGTACTAAATGTGAAGACAACTGTTGGAGCTGGTTAGAGGAAGGGACTGAGGAAGGTCATGCCAAAACCAGTGAAGGGAGCCAAAAGGGTATAGCTAGAACTGCTAATAGTGAGAGGATAGATCAATGAGGGATTTTTGTTGGATTTGAGTTTGAATTTTCATCTAGTACATAGGATATTATTAGTCATTGATTTTGATGTGTTTGAGAAGGAAGGATTATTGGTATAATGCATTAGAGGACTTGTTTTGCATAAGCAATATTTTTGGAATTTTTTTTTTGGGGAGGGTAGGGGGGATCGACGGTAGGGAGAATATATGAGACTCCAATGTGGTTGGGGATTTTTATGGGTTTGACAGGGAGGGATTGTGAGTATCATAGTAATGTTTCAGAAGCAGTTTTTTTTTTTTTCAATATTGCTAGGAGATTATTATTGATAAGTAACAGATAGTGAGTGTTAGGACTTGTAAGTCATGTTTCAGGAGACTGGCTTGCTTTTCTGTTCTATACTATTGGGTTAAGCTGTGGGCGGACCGTTAGAATCCAACCTGATATTGATAATATTGTACTCAGATTGATTGAGAAATATTGTATATGAGATGCTTTAAGATGACCACAATATCCACTGAGGGCTTCTTACAAAACAGCAGCTTACGATAGTAGCAACAAAAAGGTCAATGACTAAGCCAGAAGCTAAGGGGAAAGGTAAGGAAATCACCCGTAAGTAGGGTACAAGCTGTAACCTTAGAGATAACACAACCAAGCGGCAATCACTCAATACCAAAAGGTCTTCCAGCAGACAGTTAAAGTCGAGCAGCAAGGGGCAAGCAAGCACAAGTAGTCTCGTAAGTGAAATTGTTCAATAATTTCGGCAATTGTAGCCAATTGGTCGAGTGAGTTATATAGGTTTCGTCGGCTTTTCAGGCTACAATTAATTTTCTGGAGGTAGGAATTTGAGGAAGATTGAGAATGCCAGTACTCACATAGTAGTGTGACAGGAATTACTATCCAGCAACGAATCATCTGGGTCCTCAGGGGGTCGACACAGAGGCACTGGAAGTCAAGGTAATTCGAGCTTCACTATTACGCAAATTGGAAAGGTAAACAAATAGTTCCCCAAGATTATTCAGTAGATGTACTTACTTAAATCTTAGCAGTCTAGGCAAGGCTCTTGATAGTCACACTGCAAGTGGGACAGTTCTGACACAAACCAACTACGATCGTAACCTGCTCTTAGTATCGAACTAGATATCCATAATAACGATAATAGACTGAACAGACCCAAGAAGCAACTGACAGGGGCCAAATCAAATTTACAGCGAAATCAGAGCTTTATACCATTTGATAGCATAACAAAGGCTGTTGTGTATAAGGTTGTATATTGTATTGAGAGGATCACCTTTTTTGAGGAGCCATTGCCAGACACTGATTATATAGAATACATTCTATCACAGGTGTAAAAGGAAGCCGAAATTGAGTGCAGAGTAGATGAATAGCACACAAGTAAGATTAATGCATATGTAAGTGAGGTCATAGTAATTGTTGGAGAAGACGCTGACAGTCGTTATTCAGCTGCGGAGTATCCAATATTGTATAAGATTATATCTAGTCTATGAAGCCAAGCGTCATATTGCCAAACTATACGAATTCAATCAAAGTGACCGCAGTTCTGAGTATATTGGCAAGAGAGTCAGTTGGTTATTGGATAAAGATCGTTTGACCTACCAACGTGAAAAAAGAGCAGTAAGTGAATTCATAGGGAAAGTTTGACACTAGAGACACTAAGAAACTGGGGGTGATTCCAAAGATAGGGTCATAGGTTCAGACTGACCGAAGGGGCATGATTTATTCGTCTGAATTTCTTTGACCGAGTAAAGAAACTAGGTAATCAAGACCCGAAATTCATAAGCAAGATTAATGGTCCATTCATCTGCCTGATATTTGCCACACTACGACATGCACTACTTATATATCAGATTGGGATATTCTAAGATGGGGACTTTTTCAAGTATACTAATTCCTCTTATAAGTATAGGATTATAGGTGTTAGGACTGAAATGCTAAAGTCTTACAGTAGCCTTTAATTAAATGTTGAAGCAGTGGGAGGGTCTCCCAACAACACTGGAGCAAAGTCATTTAAAAATAATTCAGTTAGGGATTCTGGGGCAGTGCTAGGTATATGGGAAAGTACTTTGATGGGAAGAAGGCGAATTGTATAGTATTGGTAATGATGAACTAGATAAATATGCTAAGGAGCTAGCAGAAGATCTCAAAAAGGCAGAACAAACACATCTAATACCCTCTAGGTATTTCGAGGAAGGGTCTTTGACAATACCAGATATAGAAGGTGAGGAAAATGATATACTAACCATAGGTGCTAAGAACAACATGGTAGAAGATGGACAAAGTCTGGCAAGGGAAAGATATGATCCGTTATAGGATACTGAGGATGCTGGCAATGAGGCTGTTGAATATGGGGATAAAGGAGTCAAAGATGAGTGTAAAAATCGAGAGGATGATTATGGAAAAAATGATGATACCGATTTGGAGGACGAGGATGAGGATAACAATGACGATGAGCTGGAAGATGGGGAATCTGAGGATGAGTTGTAGGATATGGATGATGCAGAGTCAGGAGGAATTGTTTTTTTAGAAGTTGAAGATTATAGTGCTGTATATATTTTTGGTCAGAATGTAGGGATAAGGAGGATAACTTGTAGTACACATAAGGTTGGGGTTCGAAATAGATGTTTGTTAGAGGATCGGGATGGCGATGTGCAATATATTTTGTCGGAAGAAATGTATTTATTAATTAGAGTGGGATTGGAAGCTAGTGGGTTAAAAACAGAATAGTATTGTAGAATATAGGGTGGGCACTGTTAATGGGCAGAGGATTTAATGTTTGGTACTACTTGTGCTTAGAAGGATAGGGGTTATATAGGAATTTGATGTATTGAGTTAGGAGCGAAACATACTAATAAGACCCACGTGCAGGTGTAAATCACTCAGAGCCAGAAGTAAGGGAAAGTCTAGTCTGGTTGTGAGAAAGTCTAGTGCAGTGGGCCAGACTAGGGAAAGTCACTGCACCACTAGTCTAGTATTAGCACTGCCTGTTATGAGCTGCATCTAGATGGGGATCCCATGTCAGCAAGGGAGGGGCTGCATCCGGATGCCAGCAACTATACTAGCTTACGTTAGGACGTTAGGGGTCTGTAGACAGGATCTATGAGGGGCTTGTGCCAACCAGACTATAGACAGGATAAGTGTGACCGTGATGGCAGATGCTAATAACAGATAATAAATATTGTGATATAGCCAGACTCTAGGGGTTAGGTGTAGAGCCCTGACATGAAATATAGTAGGTAAATATGGTGGCTGCTAGTGGGATAAAAGAGCCCTGAGACATTTGCAAGAAAAAATTGGCGTCCGGACGCCAGACCAAAATCTAGTGCGTCCTATGTATCCTGTACATCCGGACGCCCCCTGCACGTGCAAGCGCCATCCAGACGCCGCTAGCACACCCCGGCGGGCGCAAAAGCATCCTGACGCCATTAGGGTCCACACTGACGTCGGATGATGAAGCCTGCTACAGAGCAGCACAAAAGCATCCTGATACCATTAGCGTGTACACTAACGTCGGACAATCTTGTCCTATCTTTTGTTTGTCTGGTACCTAATTTACGATACATATGTTTAAACCCTTAGACTGCGCTACGTTTATTCTATTTAAGTTCTGTGAGCTATTATTTTCATTTATTCTTCTGCTAGCTATATATATATATTCTAGTTCCCATCATGAATATTATTCCATGTATGGAGATCAATGCAGTTGTTGACAATATAAAGCTCCTCAACATAAATTGGAATTAGATGGGCCATGTCTTCTATATCCACAATTCCGATCACATGATTCTCCGATAGCAATCCAACACGAACCATGCCCTCTGGGCTATTGGGCATTGATGATCAAACTATTGTCATTAGTGAAACATGTGCAAGGCGGTAAGTATCTTGGTCTACTCGCAGTTTGAACAAAGCATTTAGTTTGGCAGGAACCCTGCCGTCAAGTCCACCAGGGACTTTCGGTTCTAGGGACTTCTGCCATCTCACAAATACTCAGTCATTTCTTTCATGTTGGTTACAGAACAACTTACCTCCAGTGCAGTGTAGATGGTGTAACATGTACCCATCATTATTGAATGTGGGAACTGCAACTTGGAGGGTATGAAATACCTCCACCGGGGCATATTGTAGATGTGCCTCGTCGGATTCTGGGTCGTAGGACCGGAGATAACTGCGTACAAGATAGGTGCTTGTCAGAGTTTGCAGGTCAGGTAGCCGGAAGAGTTTCTGTAATGTTTCGAGATCATATATATCTTTAGAGGTCAGGGGTCCCTGCAACTTATGTCTTGTCAGCTCAGGGGCAGCGTCTCTGGGGAGATATAAGCCAGTACGTGTCGGATGAATGATGCTCCGTATGTCCACGAGTACATGTGGAAGTTCAGTAATCCACTGTTCGATATTCCTCTCTCGCATAGCGAAATTGTGTTCTCGTTTGTAGGTCTGAATGACCTGGGGCACCACATTAAAGTGATTACTCTGCTGGTATGTATCCTTGAGAGGCTTATGCGAAGCCTCACGGATCTCGGTTGAATATTGGGGGAGAGATCCGTATTGCACTATTTGATCTGCAAAATGCTAAATCAAATACATTTTTGGGAAGTTGTAGTGTGCTCCACTCGTGAGAGTGTCGTGCACCAATTCCTCTCTCTCTTGGGCGAGCTCCTCTTGGAGTTTTCGGCGTTTATTGGGGGTAGTGGGACATGAGTCATCCGACATGAGTTGTCGGTGATATTCCGCACAGATGCCCTAAGATGTCACCTTCGCCACGGCCTTAGAGGACGTTGTTGCCCTAAACCGGAGAAATACTTCTTTGTACTTGTAAAAGTTATCGAAGTAATCCATCATTGATTGTATTGACCCCAGTGTGTGTACCTTGTATTGTACAATGAGAATAAAGTCGGTTAAATACCGAACACACAAGCTTGCTTTATGGTATGATGGCTTGTGTTGGGGGGCCATTGCAGGTGTGTTGAATGTTCGACTTAATGCGGCTGTGAATACAGCCAGCAGTACTCGTAGCAAATTCCGCATTTCTTTCCCCTGCCATTGGGAGACTGAATAGTAGGCCTTGTTTGGCCTTGTAAATCTCAGAAAAGGGGGCAATCGTGACCATATATGATCGAATATGGTGAGCCGTCCGATGTGTTCCAGGAAGTCCTGGACCCATTTCATCAGGTGGGTCAGCATCCCTAGATGTAGTGTATACAGAGTATCTGGTTGAACCAGAGTATGGGGTCACAATAGGGAATATGCCAAAGTGCATTGTTCATCTACTTAACACCGTCGGTTTCGAGGACTTCAACATTGGATTTGTGGTATGCTGTCGTATACCGGAAGTGGGACTGTATATCGTATGCAGTGTCTGGTAGTTCTTTAAATTCATTCGGGGAGGCGATGCAAATAGGGCATCGATTGGTTATAATACCATGGATTATGGCATTCTCCATGTAGTCTGCCAACCAGGCAGAGAGCCTAGGCATGCATTTGCGTACCTTCTCATCACAACATAACATTTTAATCCCTTGCTGACTTACAGCGTCGGCTAGGGGACTGAGTATGGAGCTCAGAATCTCATGGGTGACCTGGAAGGCATCTAATTCCTGGGCTACAGTGGGGTTTCCCAGAATTTTGTCGAGACATTTAGGTGGGATAGGTAACAGGGCTATCGGAATCCATGCATTCATTGATGGTTTGTTGTGTATAGTAGATTTGATATTGCCTATACTCATGTATAGTGGCCACAATTTCTTATCCCTGGAAACGTTGGTCAGATGTATTTGATCTGACGCTAGAAGTATGGGGACTAGTATGGTACCGACGGGTATGAGCTCCTGTAAGATGTAAGCAAGCAGCCATAGTAGGATAATTGGAGTACATACCTGTTGATCCCACTACCATGAGGCCGTATTCATCTCCGAATACACTCTCTCGTTGTCCTTGTTAAATAACTTCACTGGTTCCCAGACGACATGGGTCACAAATGCTCTCTGGCGCAATAGATATTTGATATAATCGATTATATTGCGATAGTAGAAATCTGAATTTAGACGTAATGCATATTGTACAGATCCTTTGGTCCACTAAGGATCCGCAACCATTTTTGCAGTTTGCCTGCAGAATGTATATCCTGATTTGAAAGAGACAATTGACGTCGGAGGATCGTTGGGTATTTTCCGCAAAAGGTCGGTCCGGAAGAAATTATCAATCCTGCCTTATGGGACCTTGCTAAACGTGAAAAAGCGTGCCAGTTTGTAATCTCCCACATTGTGGAATGGGTAGAGATGATTGTACAGGCAGGAACGTGGATTATGAAATGGATAGTCTCCGAGAGGTTGCCCAGCGTTATATCTGGCAGAGAGTTGCTGAACCGTGTCAGTTTTATATGTGTTAGTGTCGGGCGAGGGATTGGTAGATTCGTGGGTTGGTTCAGCATCCGAGTTATTGCAGAGATCTTGTACACCATTCTGCTCCACCGACTGGTAATCTTGCTCAAGTCCCTGGGTTTGATCGAACTCATCAGCAAGAAAAAATTGGTGTCCGGACGCCAGACCAAAATCTAGTGCGTCCTATGCGTCCTATGCGTCCGGACGCCCCCCGCACTCGCAATATAATCCAGACGCCGCCAGCGTGCCCCGGAGGGCGCAAAAGCATCCCGACGCCATTAGGGTCCACACAGACGTCGGACGATCCAGCCTGCCACGAAGGGCGCAAAAGCGTCCTGACGCCCTATTAGGTTGCACAACAATTCGGATGCCAGCTGCGTCGTAACCCAATCCTGACGCCACCAGACGAACCGTTATCTCATTGCTTTATATCTTCGGTCTTGGCAATCGGCCTTGGCCACATATGCATTCATACATTCGTGCCTTATGTATATATATGCGAGAAATCCATGCTTTCGTGCCTTATATGAGAAATCCATGCTTTCGTGCCTTATACATATATGTTCAAGAAATCCATGCTTTCACGCTTTATATATATATTCGAGGAAATCCATGCTTTCGTGCCTTATACATATATATTCGAGAAATCCAGTCGCGCCTTATATATATATTCGAGAAATCCATGAATTCGTGGCTTATATATATTTATGCGAAAAATCCGTGCTTTGGCGCCTTATACGAGAAATCCATGCTTTCGCGCCTTATCTATGTGTGCAAGAAATCCATGAATTCGCGGCTTATATGTATATTTTCCAGGGCTTCCGGCTTTCGAGGGTCATGTGAGATTCAAGAATATCTAGAGGCCCCGAATGCATGAATTCATGCGTGGCCAAGGCCAATCGCCAAGGCCGACGATATAGACTTTCCGAAGACAATGATATAGCAGATAACGAGAAAAGTGGCATGACCAGCCTCGCCCACTAGTCTCGTGCTCCGTCCACTGCTGCAAGCGCTGCCTAGGCTGGTAATAGTCTTATTGGGAAATTGTAGCACTGCGATATGTGCAGAACTCATGTATCCGCGGCTTATATATATGCTGTAGGAACTCATGTATCCGCGGTTGTAGGAATTCATGCATTCGCGGCTTATATATGTTGTAGGAACTCATGTATTCGCGGCTTATATATATCTATGCGAGAAATCCATGCTTTCGCGCCTTATATATATATGTTCAAGAAATCCATGAATTCGCGGCTTGTACAAGTACATATATATTCGAGAAATCCATGCTTTCGAGGGTCATGTGAGAAATCAAGCATATCTAGAGGCCGCGAATGCATGAATTCATGCGTGGCCAAGGCCAATCGCCAAGGCCGACGATATAGACTTTCCGAAGACAATGAGATAGCAGATAACGTGAAAAGTGGCATGACCAGCCTCGCCCACTAGTCCCGTGCTCCGCCCACTGCTGCAAGCGCTGCCTAGGCTGGTAATAGTCTTATTGGGAAATTGTAGCACTGCGATATGTGCTGAACGTATGAATTCGCGGCTTATATATATGATATAGGAACTCATGCATTTGCGGCTGTAGGGACTCATGTATCCGCGCCTTATATATATATTGTAGGAACTCATGTATCCGCGCCTTATATATATATTGTAGGAACTCATACATTCGCGCCTTACATATATATTGTAGGAACGCATGTATCCGCGGCTTATATATATGTTGTAGGAACTCATGTATTTGCGGCTTATATATATATTGTAGGAACTCCTGCATTCGCGGCTTATATATATATTGTAGGAACTCTAGTCTGGTAGGAACTCATGCATTCGCGCCTTATATATATATTGTAGGGACTCATGTATCCGCGCCTTATATATATATTGTAGGAACTCATGCATTCGCGGCTTATATATATATTGTAGGAACTCATGTATCCGCGGTTGTAGGAATTCATACATTCGCGGCTTATATATATTGTAGGAATTCAAGCATGTGAGGCCACAAGATATGCATGAATTCCTACAATATATATAAGCCGCGAATGTATGAGTTCCTACAATATATATAAGTCGGCGGATACCGCATATATCGCAGTGCTACGATTTCCCAATAAGACTATTACTAGCCTAGGCAGCGCTTGCAGCAGTGGGCGGAGCGGGTCATGCCACTTTTCTCATTATCTGCTATATCATTGTCTTCGGAAAGTCTATATCGTCGGCCTTGGTGATTGGCCTTGGCATCTATGGTTTTCCTGTATATATACTTCCGTTCCCCGCACCTTTTCCCTTTGACTTGTATGACTTCCCAGGTATATTCCAGCATGTATTAGAACGAGTATTAGAGCGAGTATTGGAGCGAGTATTAGAGCGAGTATTAGAGCGAGTATTACTAATGAGCGAGTATTAGAGCAAGTATTAGAGTGAGTATTTAGTAAGTATTAGAGCAAGTATTAGAGCGAGTATTAGAGCGGGTATTAGAGCGAGTATTAGAGCGGGTATTAGAGCGAGTATTAGAGCGAGTATTGGAGCGAGTATTGGAGCAGGTATTGGAGCGAGTTTTGGAGCGAAGCAGTATTAGCAGTATTAGCATATGCATATTCCATATATATATCTCTTTCTCTAGTCTGGTTCTTTTATGTATATAATTTCCGAATACAAGTCAGACTCCACTATGCGTATATTCAGGGTGCAATCGTGCGTATATTCAGAGGCGGCTGTTCTAAGGCGGCTATTCTCTAGCTGTATGCTATGGACAGAAGGTATAGAACTGAGATTATCTGCAACGCATGTGCACCTTACAGAGACATCAGGGGCGTAGGTTAGATTAGCATTGCGTCCCAGGCGTGGGCGACATTACCGTTGCGTACCAGGCATGGGCCACATTACCGTTGCGTCCCAGGCGTGGGCCACATTACCGTTGCGTCCCAGGCATGGGCCACATTACCGTTGCGTCCCAGGCATGGGCCACATTACCGTTGCGTCCCAGGCATGGGCCACATTACCGTTGCGTCCCAGGCGTCGGCGACATTAACCATTGCATCCAGGCGTGGCCGACATTAGTGTTACGTCCCAGGCGTGCGCGCATAACCAATGGCGTCCTTGAGAAGGACTCCCGGGAGTCCTTCTCAGGGATGCTAATCTGCGTCCTGTGTGTTACGTGCGTCAGACGCATGGGACGCAAATATTTTTCTTGCTGATGCTCAGCGTCGTCAGCATCAGGAATGTATCTGTTGGAACCTTGATCTTCGAGAGTTAGCCGAGTCAATATCTAGAATGCCTCAAAGAGAATCTTCACCTTTGTGGGTCAATATTGAACCTGTTTGCTGGAGGTAGGTTTGTGTACGCTGCGAAACATCAGTTTGGCGACGCGAGAAAGAGTTCATTATTACGTCTTTGTTTGGGTGTTTGGTCTCCATGTGGTTAGTATATGCTCCCCAAGTGACATACATACTCATGCACCAGGGACAACCTGTTTTCGTGTTCATGTGGGTAGTCGTTAGGGTCAGTATTGAAACTGGTTGCCCGAAATCGACGTCTTGCTGTACGTCGGTTTGCCAACGTGAGAAAGGGTTCATTATTATGTCTTTATCCTGGTGTTTGGTCTCCATGTGGTTAAGATATGCTCCCCATGAGGTATACATACCCTTGCACCAGGGATAATGTATGTAGGTAGTGTTCATGTTAAAAGATGTGTAGTTTCACGTTGTTCGAGTTAAGTGTATAGAAAGAGGTTGTTTCACTATATACCAGACTAGTGCCGTTGTCTACCAAGCACGTTGGCATTTAGCCGTTGGCAATAGGGAGAGTAATAATGTCGTTGCCAAATATAAGAATAAAAAAGAAAAACGGACGTAGGAATTGAATGTGTGGCTTAGGACATTACCTACAAAAGAAAAATGTGAAAACAAAAACCAAGCCACTACACCATATCTGCTAATCTGTTAATATATATAGAAAGGGGGATTTTATCACAGTAATCTGGGAATTACAGCTTTTCGCAGTAGAATGATTTGTATGGTGCACTTTACCATGTTGTGTATACTATACTAGTGCATTTATGGATTAAGTGCATCATTGGTTGGCCATAGGCCGTCAGCTTAACACATTAGCCGGTACTTTCTATAATTTGTGAAGTTTGACCTCAAATGGTCATATTTTCAAATCTCAATGGAAGCCCAAAGAAAAGTCTTCCGTTGAGATATAAAAGACTAGGCATGCCTCATCTTGTATTCCATTTAGAATATGATTCATATATTCATATTCTACATACAATAGACTAGACGTACAGCATCGAATCACCAACCAAAAACGTAAAGACGTTTATCAGAGAAATTTCCCGATACGGTAATCCTCTATTTACCGGAACACCTACCAGATGAGCTTATCTCTTACCCAACGTACTGAGGCTAACGTAAACTAAACCAGATTCATGTCAAGCAGCTAACATGGTCACACCGAAGAACCTGATTCAGAACTCTAAGGCTGATTTGTGTTGGGACACTTGAGATGCTAACTACACCTCGTGGTATAATGCTGTCAAGGAGTATTGCACTCAACATTCTATTTGCATATGGGGAGCAGCCAGTTAAGCAGAGAAAGATGCACTAGTGATTGCCGCCCGCGGCCTGACTGGATTCAGACCGACCATCAGAGATCAACTGGCATCGGACTCTGATTTGCATAAAAAAGACGTTGGAGGCACTACTTCAAGATTGCCTCAAAAAACGCCTCGAGACCACTAAGAACCTGGCTATCAAGCGCATGCGAAAAAGGGCACAACCGGATGTAGTTTCCGACGGCGATGATGAAGTACCCGATGACGAAATCAAGCCAATAGCTGTATTATTCTGGGTTGTTGATCCTGATATGGGCACTCATAGGAATGTTAATGGCTGGATTTGGGATGAATATGCGAGGAGGAAAATTGTGGAGATTTGGCTAATGACTCTGGATGGGATTTGGGACATGGTTAAGGCTTATGTTCCTGCTGGCAGAAAGGTTCATGAAATCATTGGTATGCTCGCAGACCCTACCCCTCCTAACCTCACCTTTCCTGCCGACTATATAACCCTGAATACCGATACAGAGGTGAGAGGGTTTTTCCGAATGACAAAGGCCAACCCCGTACGCCTGTTGGTAATTCTGCATACATTACCACCTAGAGCCAATACACCCCTGCCCAGTGCAGCTTACTTCGAACTCGAGAAATTCGCCCCTCTGACCGAATATGACGACTATGCTGAGGATTCTGATGCTATTGTGCGGAATGCTGCTGGTATTGGTCGCCGACGTGTGCCTACAAGAGACCATACTTTCGAAGAACAAAAGTATGAACTACGCACAAGAATCAAATGCCAGCAGGATATCAAAATCGCAGTAAATGCTGAGCACCAGTACCTGTTTCCGAATATAGGGATCATCGATTCAGACGATAAGGACTTTTGCTACATTGACTGGCTAAAAATGCCGAAGCCCACTATGGGTCCTCAACTAGTTAAAGCACGTCAGGTCGTGCCTGTCGGGCATCGGGCAACTCGTTTAAACCGACACCTTGGTGTCGGTCGAGTAGTAAACAAAGTTGGTGGGTTAAATGCTACCCAATACCATTGGGAGACACTCAATGGTCAGCATGCTACTGCTCCTGCTCCTGCTCCTGCTCCATTTCCACCTCCACCTCTACCCCCACCCCCACCTCAAAATGTAGCTGTAGACCCTGCTGCCGGAATTCCAGTGATTCTTAGGCCAGGGGGTCGGCGTGCTAACCAAGCCAGCAGGGGCCAACGAGGGCAGTGAGGATTAGGGTAGTCTGGTTGGGATTAGGGTGGTTTTGCAAGGAATTAGGTGAGGATCTATGATTGTGGTTCATCCCTGACAAGTGCTAATGTCTGGCGAACTGAGCTATACATAGTCTAGATGACTTTGGACGTCGGGTATAAGTCTGGTTAGTCAGACATTAGTTGGGTGTTAGTCAGGTTAGTTGGAATTTTTAAGGGTTAGTCACGTGTGTTTTATATTATTCAGGTTTAGTTTTATTATCATTCTGGTTGTATCTTGTTATCGGGTATTATTCTAGATAGAGTTGGATATTGTCTTCAAGATAGAAGATAGAAGACAATAGAAGTCAGATTTCTGCCATTGAACGCTGCTGAGTTGGCCTTACTCATCTCCCGGTGGGGTTATGACTTTTCTGACTCTTCAACTTTCCCTCAACATCCCAGTTCCCTACCATCTCAAATTCACACAATTGTGTCCACTAGATCACAACCTCATACCCTTGTCCCTTATCCATAATGTCTAGACGCTCCCAAGGCGTCCAAAGACGACCAATAGTGACGTCCTCCTCATTCCAGGAGGAGGACGAAGGCCAGGAAGACGAGGAGGCTGTTCTACAGCCTCCTCATCTTGCTCTGTCCTCTAAACGACATGCAGTGTTGGACGGAGTATGCCCAGCAAGAAAAATACACATCGAATATGGTGCACCACAGGCCGCCAGCTCTGCAGCACATCCACAAAGTTCTAGGCCGCAAGTAAGTACCAACCCATGCCAAAATCAGGAAGACCCTGGCTAACCAATATACATAGTCTTCCCCACTACCACTCATTGCTAGCTGAGGGCAGCAGATTACTCATACTCTGTCCACCATCAATAATGCACTGAGTGATGGTTTAAGTATTGAATCAAATAAAGATTATAACATGCAGAAGGAAGAATATAACTACATGGTCAACAAGCCGTCTCACATCGGGCCTCGCTCCAGGTCCTTTTTCAAGATTCCTGAGGAATATAGGCAACTCACCTCTCAAGCAGCATCTCGTATAGGCGACTACACATTGTTTGGCAATCCAATGCTCAGTATGTCGGACCTCGAGAATCTGTTTTCCGTAAGCTGGGTTAAAGCACAAGAGAACACAGGCCTAAATCAGACATGATTGAAAATCGCCAATACCCATATACATACTATTCTCCATCTATGACATCGGATGTTAACCTCAACCATCACAGCTCTACAGCATACATTCGCGCACTCGCTCCCATCTAGTGTACGCATGTAAATACTCTATTGTTGAGGTCTATGTATTGAACAAGCTATCTCAAGTCGAGATAGCCAAGGAAGTGAACTACCTGTTAGTAAAGGATCGCTTTATTTGCCGCGAGGATGGTCGAGCGGTAAAACTTCTGTCCACCGTCAGAAGTCTGACATGTCTAATACTTATATAGACCCACGAAAAGCATTTCAGAGCAAGCGAAATCACGGAAATCATTTTCCGCAAATATTTCGCTACCATCAAGATGCGGGGATATGCTAATGATCACTTCTTTGATTCTACCAATAAAGTCTTCATATGCTTGGTTATGTCTGCCATGTCTCATTGCCTAAAGGCATGGACGACAGGCATCTATATTGAACCCTCGAATACAGAGAGTTTCAAATATCAGACAACCCTTAGTAAGTACTTCTAATCTGACGTAGGGTGATCACTTTCTAACCTATATAGCAACATATCAACGGTTTTTAGCCACCTGGAATGCCCACCCCAGGAAGGTGCGCATACTCCTCTTGGCAGCCATCAAGGCAGATATAGGCATACGTTTAGTATCGTCACAGCCAAAGGGATCACTATAATCAAACCAACCCCTTCTCATCGGTGATACCTCGGTATATGAAGCTGAGCTCACCGAGGAACTTGCTGCGCTCAAAAGAACTACTCAGCTCACATGGCCCTGGCCCCGGACCCCCGACATAACACATCGCCAGAAGCACCAACACCAGAATGCAGACCACTCGTTTAGTAAGTTTGGAATAATTCCATATGTAACTCTAATCAGATAAGGCTAACTCTACCTCTGGTATCCAAGCAGATGAAGATCACAGGAATGATAAACAAGAGGCCAGCAATGAACAGGAGACCGACGAGGAACAGCAGACCGACGACGAACAGGAGACCGACAAGGAATATAATCTTAATACATAAGTCTTGCACCGGTTTTTTTTTTTTTTTTGTTTTTGTTGGCTGTAATTATACTTGACAGATTGCATATCTGCCTTTTTTTGAGAGGGTTTTTAAGGGCTTTTTTTTACCCTGGGTTTTTAGGAGCTTTTTTTAAGGGGTTTTTTTTTTTCATGTTTTTGTTTGTACATGGATTAGCAAGCTAGATGTCAAATACGAATTTGTCCTAATATCAAATGAGAACTATCTAAGATCACTGGTACAATCCTGAATTCACATGCTTCATACTAAGGCATTCCCGACAAACAAAGTTGGGGAGCCAGCATTACAGATGTTAGTGTAGGGGAGCTCAGAGTTACGGAAGAGCAAGTATTGGCATGAATGTCGGTGAGGAGGATGCAAACAGATATGGTCTTGGTGACGAAGATAGCAAGCATGATAACCTCACGGACTGTTCAGGGATTCATAATACCATCATGGATAAGGTGTGCGCTAATCTAGTTATCAGGGCGAAGGTGCGGCGAACTGGGACCCAGGGATGCACGCCTGCCTTACAGAGAAATTAGGGGCGTCGGGGAACCCTACTAGGGCGTCGGGACAAAGCTCGGGTTACCTTTATGTCCTAAGCGTGGGCGCCATTTACTGTTGCATCTCAGGCATCGGCAATATTAACCATTGTGTCCGGCGTGGCCGACATTAGCGTTGCATCCCAGGCGTGTGCATATGAGCAATGGCATCTTTGAGAAGGACTCCCGGGAGTTCTTCTCAGGGACGCTAATCTGCGTCCTATACATTACGTACATCAGACGCATAGGATGCAAATATTTTTCTTGCTGATGGATGGACTCTGTGAGGTAGACGTAGCGGGGGCTACTGAATGTGTGTTGGCGCTGTGACAGAATACATATGCAGGAGAGTCCTGAGACTGACTGGATGAGGTAGACATAATGGCGCCACCAAAGGCTGGGTAGACGTGATGGCACCACTTCAAGTAGGGTGACACCGCAGTTCGGACCACAATAGAGTGGCGCTAGGGCGACAACCATCGTCCAGGGAGCACCATTAACTGTCAGTTTGTCTTTTAACCATGGGCAGCGTTGGATACTACAAAGGCAAACTGATATCATTTCTGATATAGAAGAGAATTCGTTTCTAAGATTTATATCAATAGTGGATATCATCGAGTTAAGGTTATTTCCGAACATGAAAAGTATACTGTATTTTCTACTCCCTATAGAATGTTCAGATCCCGAGTTATGCAACAAAGTGATTGCAATACACCTACTACATTCCAGAATGCTATGAATAATCTGTTTAAAGATGAACTTGGAATCTTTGTATACATCTACATTGATAACATTTTTATCTATAGCAATACTTACAAGGAACATCTTGAGCATGTTCAACTGGTACTTTAAAAGCTCAGAGAATATAAGTTCTATGCTAATTGTGAAAAGTCACAATTCCTCCCTAACATTCTGCAATACTTAGGACATGTTATTACCTGAAGCAGAATATCTTCTATCTATAAATCAATAACCAAAATTATTGATTGGCCAATTCCTTAGAACCGAATGCAGCTACAAGCATACCTAGGCATGGTAAACTACCTCAGTAGTGTGATTCTACATCTCATAAATCTTGTAGCCACCTTAATCGAGATGGCTGGAGCTACTACAATCTGGGATTGGACACCAACTTATACTATCTCATTTAACTTGACAAAAGTAGCACTTCCGGCCGATCTTGCAGTAAAACCAATTAACTATGAATCTCCACATCCAATCTATTTGGTAACGGACACTAGCTTAATTGGTACAGGTCCCTGGATAGGATAGAAACCTACTCTAGCAACTATTATTTCTATAGCATTCCACTCCCGCAAGTTTAATCCTGTACAGGAGAACTACTCTACATTCGATAAGGAACTTCTAGCAATTATAGATGTACTAGAGAATTTCAGAAGTGAACTCAGTAGATACACATTCACTATCCTCACAGATCACAAACCTCTAGTTACATTTCTAATGCAACATGAGCTAACAGGGAAGCAAGCTAGATAGTAGCAAATTATATACCAATTTCAATGCCACATCAAGCATCTGAAAGGGTATAAGAGTGTGATTACAGATGCACTCTCAAGAGTCTTTATAAACCCCTCTCTAGTCTCCACTCTCTTAGATTATATTCCTTATTCCATTGACTCTTCTCAAGCCCCTCATATCTTCTACAACTCAAATACCTCTTCTAGCTCCTCCAATTCAATTCCTGTGTCTTCTAGGGTATCTCCAGCGAATTCCTCGCCTTCGATTTACCCTATTCCAGACCCTCCTGAAATTATAATATCAGCTGCTATAACGTGGCGTGAGCTGAGGGGGCAAGGGGCCAAGGGGTACGAACCGGGCAGAAGGCAGGCAAGGCGGAGGTGAAGGTGAAGACGGAGGCGAAGGCGAGGACAGAGGCCAAGGCAAGGCAAGGCGGAGGTGAAGGCGAGGACAGAGGCCAAGGCAAGGCAAGGCGGAGGTGAAGGTGAGGACAGAGGCCAAGGCAAGGCAAGGCAGAGGTGAAGGTGAAGACAGAGGCAAAGGCGAGGACAGAGGCCAAGGCAAGGCAAGGCGGAGGTGAAGGCGAAGACGGAGATGAAGGCGAGGATAGAGGCTAAGGCAAGGCGCAGCAAGGTAAGGCAAGGGGAGGTGCACGAGGAAGGTGTACCAGCGTAGAGAGAAGCAAGATCCTGTATTGGGTATACAAGATATTGGATAGGGATCTAACAAGAGGGTAGAGAGACCAAGCTATATATACAGGCTTCCTTCCTGGCCAAGCCCATCGGAAGGAATAAGGTTCCCCAGACCCCTTATCTCGGGGGCCGAGATAACAATGCTATCACCTGAGTTCGTAGGTGCTATCTGTCACAACCGTCCCTTCCCAGCCTAGTCTGACCTCGTTGTTGTTATTCATTGTTCCTTCTGGCATCACCTGCGAACTTAGGTGATAGCGTTGTTATCTCGGCTCCCGAGATAAGGGGTCTCGGGAACCTTATTCCTTCCGGTGGCCTTGGCCAGCCAGGAAGGAAGCCTGTATATATAGTGTGCTCTCTCCGCCCTCTCGTTGGATCCCTATCCAACGTCTTGTATACAATACAGGACCTTGCTTCTCTCTCCACGCTGGTGCATCTTCCTCGTGCACCTTACCTTGCCTTGCCTTGCCTTGGCCCCTGTCCTCACCTCCGCCTCCGCCTCCGCCTTCGCCTTCGCCTTCGTCTTGCCTTCGTCTTCGCCTCCGCCTTCGTCCTCTGCTTCGCCTCTGCTCCCGCCCCTGCTCCCGCCTCTGCCCCCCCGCGTCGTCGTACCCCTTGGTCTCTTCCCCCTCGAGCCCCGTTACACTATCCCCCCTTTAGGCTCGGAGCCCCAGTGACGAAAGGCAAGGCGAAAGGCAGGGCGGAAAACAAACAAAACAGGCGAGTGAAACCAATAACCAATAACACAACCCTAATGCTGGAGGTAAGCATGAACAATAACCAACAACGACAATAACAACTAACCCCAATTCCAGGCCAATAAGAATATTATGGCGCGGGGTGAGACTTTCGAGGGTAGCGCTGGTGGAACAAGTTGACCAGGTCTGGTGCACTTTCCAGGTCATCAGCGGGCTACCAGGTCGTCTCCTCGTCCCCTAGCCACTTAACCTTGTACTGCAAACACCCATACCTTCTTCGGGAGTCCAGCACTTCCTCTACCTCCAATTCCTACTCACCTTCGATAACCACGGGGGGAGGTGGAGGGTGTTTCTGGCCAGGGAGAGGGTCGCTAGCGGCAGGCTCGATCTCGGAGACATGGACGACTGGGTGTCGTTTGATATCTTGGGGGAACCTCAGGTGGTAGGCATGAGTGCCTACAGTAGCCAACACCTTAAATGGACCCAGGAACTTGTGGTCGAGCTTGCGGGAGGGCCGTTCTGTTCGGAAGTGCCGGCTGGAGAGCCATACCTTGTCGCCTGGCTGATATCTGGGGGCTGGCAACCGTGAGCTGTTGGCATATTCAGCTTGCCTGCCTTGTGCATATCTCAGCTCTGCCTTCAGGGTAGAGTGGAGCTCAGCGATTCCGACTGCGAATTCCTTGGCTGGGGGGTGGGCTTTCTGCAGGGGACCTAGGGTATCTATGAATCGGGGGTGCCAACCGTAATTGGCCAGGAAAGGAGAGGTTTTGGAGGATTCCGAGAACTGGTTGTTCGAGGCGAATTCGCAGGTGGCCAGCAGCGAAACCCAGTTATCCTGCTAGTAATTGACAAAGGCCTGCAGATATTACTCCATAATGGCTTTCAATCTCTCGGATTGGCCATCTATCTGGGGGTGATAGGCCATTGACAAATGCACTTTGATCCCTAGAAGCTCACAGAAGGCTCTCCAAAAGTCCGAGGTGAACTGAAGGCCACGGTCGGACACGATCGATTCGGGGAGGCCGTGATACCGGAATATGTTATTGAGGTAGAGGTTGGCTAACTTTGGAGTAGAGCAGGTATCCCGGCAGGGTATAACATGCCTCATTTTTGTCAACCGATCAACCACCATCAGGATGGCGTTGAACCCCGAGTCCTCCGGCAATCCCGTCACGAAATCCATGGTAAGGTGCAGCCAGGGCCGATCCGGAATCTCCAGAGCTTTCAGGGTCCCGGTCGGGGCATGGTGGACAGGCTTAGCACGCTTGCAAATATGGCAGTTCCCTATATACCATTCCACGCCCTTCCACTGGTCAATCCAGGTGTATGCCCTGGCCAGAAGTTCCAATGTCTTGGCCACTCCAGGGTGACCTACTACTCGAGTATCATGGTGTTTCTCGATCAGCCTCAGGCATAACCCTCCTCCTTCTGGTATATAGAGCTATTCTCGGTAGTATAGAAGGCCTTCCTGGATGGTACATTTGGCCAATGAGATCTTGGAGTGGCGGCACTGGCCGGAATCCACTGCGGCGATAATTTCCTTGGCCAGAGGGTCATCCTCATATGCCTGTCTTACCAGTTGTTGGAGGTCAGCTTCCCCGGCAGCCTGGGCCTCAGCTTCCGCATCAGCCTCCACTTCCGCATCAGCCTCTACCAGAACATTAGCTGCCAGATCAAGGTTTTCGGGCTTCAATACCACCTGATTTTGGTATTTTAGCCTTTCATCCCCCCCCTTAGGGAGATCTCCTGATCTCCAGGTTAATGCATCGGACTTGCCTCCAGCTTTTCCGGGACGGTATTTAATCTTAAAGTTGAACCGAGAGAGGAATTCCGACCACCTAGCCTGCCATCAGTTGAGCAGCTTGGTGGTTGTAAAATACGCAAGGTTTTTCTGATCAGATAATACCTCGATAATCCCTTTAGCTGACTCCAGGTATGGCCTCCACTCCTCGAACGCCCTCACGATGGCCATCAACTCCTTGTCGTAGATCTCATAGTTGCATTCGGCCAGAGAATACTTCTTTGAGAAATAGGCTACTGGGTGGAGGATGCCTTTATTGTCATTCTAAGAGAGGATTCCCGCGGAGACATAGTCGGAGGCATTGGTTTCGACAACACACTCCTGGTCAGGGTTGAAATGTGCTAGGATTGGGGCTGAGCAGAAGGCTTCTTTGAGGTTCTAGAAGGCAGATTGGGCTTCTGAATTCTAGTTGTCACAACACCGTTGTCCTCGCTACTTACGTCGTCACAGTTTCGCAGTTGTTCGCGAGGTAGTCTGAGCTAGAGGTATCACCTGCGATCGCAGGTGATGGGCGCTGTCACAACACCGTTGTCCTCGGTACTTACGTCGTCGCAGTTTCGCAGTTGTTCGTCGCTTAGCTTGTTCGCTTAGCCTGTTGTTCGCTTAGCTTGTTCGCTTAGCTTGGGAGGAAGCCTCGGTATATTATTATTATGGCTCGAGTATCTTGACAGGTGCCTGAAGAGCGCTCATGTATATAGACTTCCCTCTTCCCCTTCATTGTTATGTCCCCCATCCAACGTCTTGTATCTACAATACAGTATTTGGTCCACCCCCTGGTGTATCTCCCCGAGCGCTCCTTCGCCTTGCTCCTCCGCCGTGCCTTGCTCCTCCGTCGTGCCTTGCTCCTCCGCCGTGCCTTGCTCCTCCGCCTTGCCCTGCTCCTCCGCCGTGCCTTGCTCCTCCGCCGTGCCTTGCTCCTCCGCCGTGCCTTGCCCCCGTGGTCGTATCCCTCGGTTAGCCCAGCGCCCCAGTGACCTCGTTACACTACGTTGGATCTAAAACCCCGACCGGCCGATACGACATGGATCAGCAATCACACCTGCTACCGGGAGCCAGATTCCAAGCCTGGAGAGCCCTCCCGATCCCAACAGACTTAGCAACATTACCCCAGTACCGCCGGGAGATCATTAACATCTTCGAAGCTACCGATGCTGTTGGAGCAGAACTGGGTAGTAACCTCGCCCTAACCCAGCAAGCCTTGAATTCAGCACAAGCCACGCTCGAGATTACTCAAAAAGAGCTCCAATCCACCAAGGACGAGATGACCCTCCTTAAGGAAGAACTGGGGGAAGCTAACACCGCCCTCGCCAATGAAAGAACCACGGTCCAGGCCCTAAACCGCTTGGAGCCCCGAACTAAAACCCAAGATTTGCCAACACCTCCGAAGTTCAACGGCGACCGAACCCGTTTGAAGGGTTGGAAGAACTCGGTCAACATTAAGCTCAACGGAGATGCTGCTAAGTTCCCCTCTAACCAACACCGACTAGCCTATGTCTTCGGACTCTTGGAAGGGAAAGCTTGTGACCAAATCCAACCTTACGTACTGGATACTGGGATAGATCTGGCAGACATCAACGCCCTGTTCACCATCTTAGACCGAGCGTTTGGAGACCCCGATGCAGTTGGTACTGCCACACGAGCCCTCAAATCCCTCAAACAACGAAATACCGACCTGTCCACCTATGTTGCCGAATTTTCCCGCTTAGCCGCCGAAGTCCCCTGGGACCCCCGAGCCAAGCTAGACCACTTCCAGGAGGGCTTGTCGTATGAATTAAAGCAGGCCTTAGTACACTGCCCAGATGTTGACACCTTAGATGAATTCATTGACCAAGCCAGCCGGGTAGAGCAAAGGCTAGCAAGGTTGCGGAACAGCACGAAACCCAACCAAACTCAGGCCCCCCGTTCGCCTTCGCAGTCCCAAGCCGCATCCGCTAACAAACCGGCACACCCTTCGTTTGTAGCGGGCGGGTCCACCCCAATGGACTTATCCTCCGGGAGACCCCGCCTGACCCAGGAAGAGCGGGAGCGCAGACGCGCAAACGGACTCTGCATTGCCTGTGGAAAGAATGACCATTTTATTGCTGCATGCCCCCTCCGCAAACCTCGCCTGGCTGTTCATGCCGCCTCCGCGTCTCCCGCCCCAACGGTCGAATTGGCAGCAGAAGAGGGTTCGGGAAAAGTGAAGTCCCTTGCCTAGACACTG